>CM064968.1:2543349-2633348 GCA_032847665.1 Solanum chilense
CTCTATTTGTTCCTTTTTTTTTCTCAAATTTTTCAATGCATCAAAAAAGAATGTGATTCCTTTCTTAGTGATGATTAAAAGTAAATGTTGCACCAAAATCAATATCGATAATTTTCAATTAATATGAAGAGTTCATTTAACTTTGTAATTGCTTGGTATCCTCCTTTGTGAGTAAGAGATTTGTTTTGATCAATATGCAAATTTTGAAGGTGAATATAGCATTTAAAGATAAAATCTTTGGAGTATAAATTTAATGATGTAACATGAGGGTGATGTGGAAGTGAGGTTTCAGACTTGAAATAACTATAGAGGCATCAAGTTGCTAAGACACAATATAAAGATATGAGAGAATGTGGTATATATGAGTGGGGAAAATTGTGAGTATCTTCGAAAATCAGTTTAGATTTATATCAAGAAGCTTGATTATAAAAGTCATTCATCTCGTAAGAAAAATGGTGGAGAAGTATAGGGAGAGAAAGAAAGACTTACACATATGATGTTTATCGACTTAGAAAAAACTTATGACAAAGTTACTATGGAGGTGCTTGGAGGCTAGAAAATGTATATGTTGCATACATTAGATCGATAAAGGACATGCATGATGGAGCTAAGAACCAACAAGTACAAGTAGTAAGAGGAAACTTAAAACACGTTTTTATGTTGATAGGATTGCGGTCATGGTTCAACCTTTTAGCCTATTTTTATTTACCATGGTGATGGATGTATTGATACAACATAATCAAGGTGAAATGTCATGGTATATGTTATTTGGTGATGCCATAGTTCTAATTGATGAGACTCACAATAGAGTTAACGTTAAGTTAGAGGTTTGGAGACAAGCCTAAGAGTATAATGAGTTTCGGTTGAGTAAGATCGAGACTGAATACTTGGAATGCAAGTTTTGTGATGTGACATATGAGGTTGATGTGGAAGTACGACTTGATACAAATGTCATCCAATAGAGATGTAATTTAAAAAATCTTAGACCGATTATCCAAAAAAATGGAGAGATTGACGAGGATTTCATCCACCGTATTGATGCACGTTGGATAAAATTGAGGCTTGTATTCAGAGTCTTTTGCGATAAGAATGTATCATTTAGACTCAAAGACAAATTCTACAAGTGGTAGTTAAACCAACTATGTTGTATAAGAAGGACTGTTGGCTATTTAAGAACTCTCACATTCAGAAGATGAAAGTGACAAAGATGAAGATATTATGATGGATGTATGAATATACTTGAAGAGATACAATTAAAAAATGAGGTATTTGAGACAATATTGGCGTGACTTTGATGGAAGACAAGATCCGAGAAGAAAGGTTGCGATGATCTGGGCATGCCTAAGGGGATGCACGAATGCCCCAAAGCGGAGGTGTGAACGGTTGATTTTGGATGGATTCAAGAGAGATAGTTGCAAACCAAAAAAGTATTGCGCAGAGGTTATTAGACATGATAATATGCAGTTACAATTTACCGAGGGCACAAATTAAGGTAGAAAGTTAGTGGGTAGGAGCATCCCTACTAGCAGGTAGAAATGCTTTTTTGTTGCCCTTATTGGTAGTCGTATGACTACTCTTGTACTTTCTTGTTCATCAATTTTTATCACTATTTATCATCTAGTGTAATTTATTCACAGGATTATTTTGTCGTGATATTATTGTATTCCTAATTATTATTTGTCACTATCTACTGTCTACTGTATTTTCATTATGTCTTTTTCTAGACTATTTTTATCATGATCGAAGGTCTATAAAAATTGTGTTTCTACTTCATCTCTAAAGTAAGAATAAAATTACTTACATTCTATCCTCTCAAAACCAAACATATAAAACTACGTTAAATATATGATTATTATTACATATAATGTGGATCCCAAAATACAGACTTGTACATACCTATTTAAATTCATGTATATAAATAAATATTGAAAGTACCTATTTAAATTCATGCACCTATCTTTCTGGCAAAGACATTTAAAGGAGACTTCACAACTCCAATATATCTTTCGTCTCATATTAATTGTCTTTTTTCCTTACATGCCTTTATAGTCCTCTTTAAAAAACTTTTTTTAAAAAAAAATAAAATAAAATTTTAAAAAGTGAAATATAATTTTTTTTAAAATTAATTCTCTTTTAATTTTATAAATTAATAAATAATTTAAAAGAATGATTTTTTTAAAAATGTCATGAATAAGTATTTCATCTATCCCTAATTACTTCTCCATTTTTAAATTGTCACATTTATTTAAAAAAATAAAATTAACATAATAATTTATCATTTTATTTCCAACTTGGTGTACTTAAAAGTCCCCACAAACTATAAATATTGAGACTGTTTTTCTTTACATATTAATGACATTTAATATCATTTGCCCCATCACTCATTTATTCAGAAATTATTTCCAAATTTATCATAAATAAATTATTTATGTGATACTGACTCTTGCTATCAAATCATAACTAATAGGTACTGACTCTTTATATGATTTTGTCTCAATTTCTTAGGCCTTGTTTTTAGATTTTTAAGTCATTTAATTCACCATCTAATCATGCAAAACATTAATGTAAAAATTGTTGGTATATGAGTATTGAATAATATATTATTCCCTCTATTTTAAAATAATTAAATTGTTTAATCAATGCATATTCATTAAGAAAAAAAATAATATTATTTTTCAAACTAATCTTTAAAATATAAATAAGTCAAAATAAAATTATATATATATGAGCAATTAATTCTATTAAAATTATCACATACAAGATTTCTATGAAAATGAGGGGCAAAAATAGAAAAAAGTTCAAACAACTCTCTTGAATTTTGAGCAATTTACTTGTTTTGAACTATGAATTTTTTATTTTTATTTTAAGAATTCACTTATTTTAAAACGAAGGGAATATATAAAATAAATTAAAATGTCATATAGTTTTGTGATCTTAGTTAATAAGCATGCATAAATTGAAACTAAAATATTATCAAAGGAGGAAAAACATTTTTTTTAAATGGAGTAATAAAAAAAAAACAAGATAAGCAAATTGAAATAAATGAAATAATATTTATTATATATATACTCCTAACACATCCATATTTATCATACAGGAAATACATAACTATTCCATTGAACTATGATAGAAATTTTAAGGACACATTATTTCTTTACGAGGTTTCTATTATTCCACTACACCTTATGTGCTAACGTAAAACCATAATTTTGAATTTCAATTAGTTATTGCTGGATTTGAGGTTAATTACACTTTCTTTAGATTTTATATTAGATTTTTTTTTTTGTTTTCAAACGTAAAGGCTAAGAAAATTGAAAATAAAATTATTTATAGGTTTATTTCTTCTTATTGAAATTGTAAAGGATTATGTCGTATTCTCATATCTTGGTAATCATTAAAATAAATGTTCATAATCGCCGTCTCTAGTTAGCAGAAGGAACTTACAATATCGTAACTGCTCATATTTATTTTGACCGATTGATCTTCTAATATGCTAATTTCAATAATTTTAATTTTATTCGTACAAATCTTCTTTTTGTTTTTGGTGCCTTAAATTTAGAGATAGAGTTCGAATGTGTCAAATTTTGCTTGGGCTTAAAGGGAATAGATTGACTCTTTAATTGTTCGATGTTGCCAATAAATAATGTCTCCAACTCTATAAATAAAAAATTTGAAGATAACTTTGAATATTATCACTACGAAAATATTCAAATAAAAGTTGAACCTAAAATTGTGGAGTACTCAATAAAGAGTAATTCCTTGAAAATAGGCATATTTCACTATTTGTAATGCACACACGGTATTTTTTACTTAATGAAAATTGAAAAGTTGATGAAAGAGAAAAAAATTAAAAAGTGATCGATCAAAAATAAATTTAATGATATTAAAGAAGTGTAAATGGGCAATGAATGTAGAATTTCATTCAAAGTTAGACTGTTTTGAGAAATAAAATTTTAATACAAAAATTACTTTCTAAATATTGACATTTTGACATTTTCAATAATTATTTTAAAGTGTAGATGTTTTTACTAATTAAGTTAGGGATCGTGACTAGTTTGCTAATTTTTCCATTATTGATTAGGAATAAATTTATGTGTTAATTTTTTATAGAAAAAAAATTGTTTATAATAAAAGTATATATATTTTGTAAAAACTTATTATTACACTCTCTTTAATCTTATTTAAATAGAACAATTCAAGAAAAATATTTTTATTTTCTTACACTCTTTAGAATAATATTTATACGAAATTTAATCAGGGGAGTATAATACATATTATACACTTTTTATTAAGTTGGGATTCTGTTTCATTGAGTTTTTCTAGCAAGATTTCTGATGAGCCAACTAGTAATGTGTATTATCAAATTTATTATCTTTTTTCTTCATTGAAATTTTTATAATAATATTTAACGAGACACGTCATCTATAGACATCCGAAGGAGTATATTATGAAACACAATATATACATGTCCATTACATCACACAAATTAAATACACTACTCCTCACACTTCCATAACCTCATCTGTAATCTTTCCATGATTTCAATGACTAATATCATGTTTTTTAATATAATCCAAACCCTAGGGAAAAGAAATAATATTCTTTTTTATTTTAACATTAATTTTAATTACTTATATTTAAGTACTTTTTAGAATCTAAAACTATCCACCAACTAATAATTCTTTCTTAAACAACATGCAAAGTTTGAAAATAAAAAAATAAAAAATAACAAAAATAATTATTTTAAAAATTACAATAAATAATTTGAAACAGAGCTGAAACGAGATCGGAGAAAATGGAACAAAATCATAGAAAGAGATCTGTTTGCCGTACCAACTAGGCAAGGCTACATGAATTATGAATTGATTTGGCAGAGTTAGTGTCACACAAATAATATTTATGATAAATTTGGAAATAATTTTGAATAAATGATTGATGGGGCAAATGAAAGTAAATGTCATTAATGTGTAACAAAATAGAGTCTTTATTTATTTTTATGGTTGGTGGGGGGACTTCAACAATAGTACAATACTAGTTCAATGTTGTTGTAAGATCACCTTTTACGGGGCCGTTAGGTACAAAGATCAATAATGTAGGAATTAATAATGTAGAGATTAGTTTTATCAAGTGTTTGGTAATTATTTCTTATCTAATTTTATGTGTGATTTAAATGTTTACAGAAAATATTCTTTCCAATTATACCTAGAGTTATATGAAATTTTCTATTTTATGTAGTTGAGTCAAGATAGATAATTAACGGAGAATATTATTTTTCATAACATTTTTAACTAGCTAGGAGAATAAAAATTTATTGTCATGTTCACTATTTTCTCACTTAAATTATTTGAGAGTAAGTAATTTTTATCTTAATAAATTGAAGTTAATATCTGAAAAAGTCACACAATTATAATGATTTATAGAGAAAATTTATTGAACTTTGTTTTCTATCAATAAATTTTGATAAAATTATTTATCATAAAATAAATACAATAAAAATACAAAATAAATATAGCAAATAAATTAAACTATTTTTATGCTATATATAAATATAGCATATATATATATATATATATATATATATATATATATATATATATATATATATATATATATATATATATATATATATATATATATATATATATATATATATATATATATATATGCTCTTGTTTTAGATTACTTGTGTAATATTTAATGGACTTTCGTTAAGAGGCAATATTTAACTTACAAATTATTCTTAAATTCATACATCAACATTAGCATATTAGTCAGATTATAATATTTTATATTAATAATAAATAGATTAAATAACTCATATTTTAGAAATTTAAATAAATTTATTAGTATAAATATAAAATATAAAATATAAAATCAATAAAATAAATAAAATATTAAAAGGATTTGAGAGGGTATTATGGTCTTTACCTAGAACAATCCCAGGGTATTAGAGCTAATACCACCAAATGGAAGGTATTAGTTATACACCCTCTAATACCATGTTAGGTGCATAACTAATCCGTAGATTGATAATACATAGACCCAAAATTTCTACCAAACATAGTATTAAATAATACCACACATAATATTTAGACTATTTTTTCTAATATTCCCTATCAAACGACCCCTAAATATCTTTGCCAAAAAGTTGGGTAAATCAATTAATGAAATTTAATATATAAAAGGGTAATGATAAGTGGTTAGAAAATTTGGTTAGAAATTAAAAAAATGTATAATATTTTTTAAATTTTAAAATAAATTAATATTTTTTATTATTATTTTAATTGAAAAGTACTAAAATTAAAAAAGTAAGAGTATTAATAAAAAGGATAATGCACAAGTACCCCCTCAACCTATGTCTGAAATCTCAGAGACACACTTATACTATGCTAAGATCCTATTATCACACTAAACTTATTTTATTTATAATTTTGTACTCTTTTCGGCCTACGTGGCACTATCTTGTGGGCCTAATGCTGGTTAATTTTTTTTTTCAAGCTAGTGTCACGTAAGCCAAAAGAGGTAAAAAATTACTTATAAAATAAGTTCAGGGTGTAATAGGACCTTAATATAGTATAAGTGTGTCTCTGAGATTTCGGACATAGGTTGAGGGAGTACTTTTTTTTTTTGCCAAAAAAAAGTAGAATAAAATAGGTAAAAGTTCTGCCAAATTTTCTGATCAAAAGGATTTTTCCAAAAGAATTATTTTTATTATATTATTCTTATTAATTGATCTTTAATATTAAGTCTAGAAAATAAAAAAAAAAAATATTAAGGATATAATATAAAGAAAAAAAATTATTTTTTCTTGATAAGTTAAAAGGCACAAGTAAAAAGTTAATGAATTCTAAAAATAGTGAACAAAAAAGTAAATAAATTACCTAATCAAATAAATGGAATTGATATCCTTTATAGTGATTAATTTATCTCTCTTCTTTCGTTTAATTAGTAAAAATAAAATATCACTATATATTTTTCTATTTTTATTCTTAAGCAGGATTGTTTCAACAAGATTGAACGTTTATGACCAACTTTATAGAAAGATTTTACTCTCTTTCTAATTGACATATATAAGCTAGATAATAATAATATAATCAGCATAATTATATAAGTGAGGTCTAAAGAAAATAAAATATACGTAAACCTTATAAATGAAGAAGGTAAATCATACAAATTTTGAATAATTTTTTTAAAGATAATTGTATAGAATGACAAACTAATAATATAAAATAAATATAGTAGCTATCATTTGATTTATTTGTCAGTCCCTCTCTCCCTCATATTCTCGCTCCCCACTCTCCCTCTCTGAATCGCTTCCTTCGCTCGTATCTCTCGTTTTATACAATTGAATTGTATAAATTGTGTTTGCAATTGTATATATATATGCAAAAACATATATCTCCGTCTTATACACGTACTTTCCTGCCAGATCTCTTTTGTCTTTGTCTTTCTCGTTTTATACAAATTCAAATTATATATAATTTCTCTCTTTCTCGTTTTATACAATTCGATTCAATTTTATATTCCCTGCCCAAGTCTCTTTTGCCTTTCTCGTTTTATACAAATTCAAATTGTGTATAATAGTCCTATACACTTATAATTATACAATTTATTTTATATAATTCGTTTTATACACTTCTACAATTCTTTGCCCAATTCTCTCTCTATCTTGTTTTATACACTTTGTTTTATACAATTCGCTTCAATTGTATATGTATAGCGAATTATACATATATATATTTGCTATGGAACGTAATTATGCAAACTTTGTTATAGCATACAAATATAAATTTTATGTTTGCTATATGTGAAAGTTCCCTTTTTTTTTAGGGAAAATTGTACATAATAGCAAACATTTAAATTAAAATAAATTCTATAGCTACTGTTTCGAACATTTGTACTCCGTAGCAAATTTGCACAAATTTTGCCATTTGGTTCGGACCCACTCATCAAGCAGAAGACTTATTTTTATTCAAATTCATTCCATATCTTTTCTCTCCCATTTTCTTTAGTTATCCCTAAAATTTCTTCCCAAAATCAATTATTTTTAATTGGTTGTGGCCCACCCTCTATCTTAATACAAATCTGTTAGCTATTTTTACTCTTTCAATTTCTTTCAATTTTTCCTAAAATCTCTCTCCAAATTCGATTTTTCTTAAATAATTATATATCCTTATACAAACACAAATGTATAAAATGCGTTTGTGTTTGTATAAAGCGAGAGGAAATTGTATCAATACATATATTTTTGGTTAGCTTTTGTCTTTCTCTCTTTCTTGTTTTATACAAATAAATTGTATATAGTTTCTCTCTTTTTCGTTTTATACAATTCGATTCAATTGTATATTTTCTGCCCAAATCTCTTTTGTCTCTCTCTTCCTCATTTTATACAAATTCAAATTGCATATAATCGTTATATACACTTATAATTACACATACAATTCATCTTATACACTTCGTTTTATACAATTCTCTGCCCAAGTCTTTTTCTCTTTCTCGTTTTATATACTTCATTTTATACAATTCGCTTTAATTGTATATATATAGCAAATTATACATTTATATGTTTGCTATGGAGTGCAATTATGCAAACTTTGCTATAGCATACAAATATGAATTTTATGTTTGCTATATGTGAAAGTTGCCCTATTTTTTAATAAATACATAAAATTTGACATTTTTGGAGTACTTCAAAATATTCAATAACAACCAATTTCATCAACCATCAATCACCAAGGAATAAGGATGCAGTGCAGCGGATGGTTCCTCTCATCACTTGAGGTTTCCGTTTGGAGTCCTGGGTATGAAAACAGTCATTGGTAGGAAACGCTTCCCCCGAATGGGCTCTACGCAACGAGAATCCAGATTAATCGAGCTCCAAAGCAAGTAACCAGACACCAGATGGAAAACCCTTAAAATAAAAGACAACCACCAAGTCCATCCAATCCAGACTTCAACAATGTCAATGGATTTGCATAGCTATACAACAAATATAACACATAAAAAATGTGCGGAAACACTACATTCAAACGCATAGATCAGTAAAAACTCATGAAACGAAACACCCTCCATATTGCAATTAGTGACTAAACTACATAGTAATAAGCATGAAACGTCCCCCGACCCCCCACCCCCACCCCGTAACTAAATAACAAACACTACGATATCCACAAATTACAACGTACAAGCTTGTAACGTTAAGATTAGTAATGAAAGACCCGTAATGTTTCAATAATAATAATGTTTTTATAAGTAAAACAATCACACATATTTTCGAATCATCATTAAAATGTCAACATAGATAAGTTCCAAGAAGAAAAATGAGTATTTGTTGGTTTTTTGTTTATGAAATTTGCGGTTTGAGATAAACTATAGGCTGCTTATAGATCTGTTACAGACCTGACTATATATCTATCATAGACCTAAATCTTAATTCTACTGCCTATTAATAAAACAAGCCAACTTAGAAGATTGAAGCATATTAAAACAAAATCGAAATCAAACAACACTAAAAAATTCTAGACTGTATCAGTGAAAACATAAAGGCAGAGGATTACCATTTATGGTTTCACAAACCGAGCAATCTTGGAAAGCACTGTTCTTAAACTTCGGATACCAGCTCCAGATTTTGAGCTTACCATCACCTGAATAAAAGCCAAAAACAAAAGGTATCATTTTTGTAACCAAAAATGCACCAAAACTCAAACTAAAGCTAAAAAATGTGCACTTCTTACCGCAGGCTGAACAACAGACTTGTTTGCCTTGAGTTTCTGCAAGATAGTGCATGTACAATGATCAAGTTATGGGGATACTTGAAATAGGTTAGAATTTAGATTAAAGGGACATGACATTTTTCTAAGTTCACCTCTTCAATTTGCATGGCTCGTCGTGCCACATCTATTGGGAAAACCGTGTCTGTCTTGGTTAAAATGATCTGGTATTTCGTTTGAGCTCTGTACATTACGACAGAAGATTATAACCTCAAATCAGCAGCAAGCTAACAACTACGCAAAGAAGAAAGAGTTTTCTTGAATTTTTAAAATATCTTTCCATTCTGTGAGAAGGGGGTGTATAATATATACCATAACTAATTGAGAAAAGACAAATTTAAAAGATAACATTCTATTTCTTACTCTAGAAAAATAAAGTCTCCTAAAACAATGCTAATTAATTAACACAATCAACACTTACACAGGCATGTGATGACGAAATGTACTATATAGGCCAGAGAATAGGCGGCAATTCTATCTAGCTAACTCCAATATTGGACAGATGACCTTTTTATCTTTTAATAGGTAGGAAAGTAATTTCTTTGTACCTCTCCATTAAATCAACAAGCTCATGATCCGTTTGTTTCATGCCCCACTTCGTATCAATCAAAAGGCAGACTCTCTTTAGACCTATACGTGTAGAAACATACTCTTTCACCTGCAAATTGGAGCATTCAAAGAGGGCACATGTTCAAAACTAATACAAAGAAACCTGAACATTTTGTTAGTACCAACAAATGCAAGAAGTAACACGAGTAAAGCCCCAAAGGTCAAAACTAATCGCCTACTCACAAGATCCTCCCAAGCTTCTTTCACTTCTTCTTTTGCATAAGCAAAACCATATCCCGGCAAATCAACCATGCACATTTTTGAACCAAGCGTGAAGAAGTTAATAGTCTGCAGATGTGCATATTGTTATTTTACATGTATAGCAGGAAACCAACTTCTGTTCAGGAAACAAGTGTCACCTGAGTGAGGCCAGGCTTATCTGATGTCCGTACAACACCCCATTGCCTGGTCAACGCATTTAGTAAAGATGACTTTCCCACGTTTGACCTTCCTATTCCAAGGAACAAATATCATAAAAGCAGTTTCCTAATTCCCAATCACTTGAATTCTTTATGTTTAACTTGTAATCAATTGATTCTAGCCCACCAAAAGCTTGTATAACAAACCAGTCCTCCAAAAAGAATGTGACATCAAAAGGGGAAAAGATGAGAATCAAACATCAGATAACTAGGATAGCAGAAACTGTTGTGAATTTCTGTATTTCAATTACAGAAATGTTTCGTAAACCAACACATCAAGATGTATCATAATGACAGTTTTACGTCAAGACTCCCAAATGTGTAAGCTTTGACAGTTAACTCTGTGGAACATGCATTATAAGGATATCACTCATTAAATGGTGCGCTTTCCAGTAACAAGCCCATGAGTGCAGCTTGCAAGAGGAAGAATATTTAACGTAAAGTGAATGTCAAAAAAAGAAAAGAAAGGGGTAGCCCGTTGCATCATTCATGCAGGCCCAGTAAGGACCGTACTCCAAGGGGCGTAATATAGGCAGCCTATCCTGACACAAGCATCCATAGTTGATAAGAAGATGGTGATATTATTTTTTTGATGAAGAGATGCTGATGTCATTTCTTACAAAACAAAAGCTCATTAGAAAGCCATAAAAGGAGGAGAAAAGGAAAATCAAGCATTCATGCCAAGCATAAAGGAACTTAAAAAAGAGAAGGGACCGATCAGTAAACCTGCAAATGCAATCTCTGGAAGATCTGCAGGGGGAAATGACGAGGAAACCTTAGCTGCAGCGAAAAATTCCAACCTATTCCTGAACACCTATAGAAAGAGTAAGTTATAATTAAGTACAGCATACTGAAAAAAGAACATGGGCATCACATGTGGCTTCATACTATGATGAAACATCGACCTAAAGACATGCCAAGGTTTAGATATCAATTAACATGTAAAATTATTGTACCGGTTCTTCAATCCGCTCCCTTTCTGAGCTTGTTGAGAAAGGAATGTTATCTAAAGGAGCAGAGAGTTCAATGTTATAGCCTGCCCTCTTTATCTGAATATCACGTCTACGACCCAACAACTGCAATACAAACTCGAGGAATTAAGACTTCAGACAAAAATACTGAACACTGAGATGTCTGCACTAATAATATTGGCAATCAAACAAACAAATCCTAGTCAAAGTGATTACGTTGTCTTCCACAAAAGAAAGAATAGATGGACTGGGGCATATTGCACGAAATTGTGCATTCTTCGACAGTTCAACATTTTTCGTTTTTGCTGAATCTTCTTGCTTTTCCTTATTGTTATCTGAAAGCAATGGAAATGAGTTCAGAGGAAAAGTCTTAATCTACTTAACCACAGATGATTAAGTAGATTACATGACATGAAAATAGCACGGATAAATAATTGCATAAACACGAACACTAGGAACGCCCGTTAAAAGCAAAAATAGTTCATCTCCTTGGAACACAATTGCTCCAGGACAATAAGTAAATCCTCTACCACTTATCAAAAAAGCAAGTATTCAAAGAATCACAGGCCATATTCTTACAGACCTGCCAATTTATTTGTTAAATAAAAAGTACTCCATCCGTTTCATTTAATATGCTTAATTTGAGTATTTGACTAGGCACATAATTTTTAAAATTAAATAAGACTTTTGAATCTTGGGGTTTAAACTATAAGTATGAAAACAACTTTTGTATCTTGTTGCCTTAAACATGTCATTTCTACAAGAGAGTTATTAAGGGTAAATGGGAATGTTGGAATTAAACACTTTAAGTTTTTTTTTTATAGACTAAACAGGAAATGTGTTTAGGAAAGCAAGACACATGAATAGAAATGGATGGACCATGTAATGTAATTCCTTGAACAAAACTTCATACTAGAAAGCTAAGTTGCTTGAACTCTTCACTTACAGCGACGACACAGTTGTGGGTGTGGATTCATACCGGATTTGGTCAACCAATTTTGGGTACATTGACCAAAATCAAGAGATAATCTTTGGACAAATTCAATGATTTTTTAATCAAAACAAAACTAAGGTGAAACTGAAGAAAATGGAGTACCTTATACATAGAAATTTCTATGTGAGGTCCTTTTTTTTATATCACCTCTTTTCAAGGATTCACCTCTTGATCAATATTTTATAATAATAACACCTTGTAAGTTTTCCACATAATGTATCATAATTTAGACATATAACTCTAATTTTAGATATTGAAATTTTCTGTAACCGAATTCTCAAATCTGTATCTGTGTCTTAAAATTAGATCATGAAGGATCAGACCTCTACATACCACCCATATCAGAAACCCGTACCGAGACCGAGTAACTTAGCTATAAGGCCTTCTATAAAATCAATTTACAATATAAAGTAACACATCAATAAAAGATACAGAACTGTGTGAGCTGGCTCACATCCCCCGTCTTAGATCAAATAAAAAGGAGGAGAATTTGCAATAGGTTGGCACACAGCATAATACTAGTCGATTCATAATGAATAATATTAAACTTAGACATGATTAAATGGAGCATCATGGATAGAGAGAACTCATATAGCAAAACCAACTTGCTTAGGATTAATCCATACTAGTAGCAGTTAATGGTTCTATGTTGATCACTGATGAAAGAAAAAGCCACAGATTATAGCACGTAAAGAGTGGTCTTCAACTTCCAAACTAGTACAAGCCCCGTTCTTAATCTTTCAAACTATCAAAGAAAGAATTGGTAATAATCCAAGCTAAAGATTTAAACTTTACACAACAACAACAAACCAAGTATAATCCCACTACTAGTAGTCTAGGAAGTGTGATGTAGCCATAGCCCTCTAACTTTATGAATATAGAGAGGTTGTTTCTGATAGAACATCCGCTTAACTAAGCATATCAAATATTAAGAAGAGAACAAGCAGTACAACAAATAACACAATAGCTGAAAACAGATACTACTAATCAATGCAATTGAGCTTTAGATGATTTTTGAGACTTACCTCTACTTGTTACTCCATCATCAAGCCTCTTATTGGAGGTATCATGACGATCTAATCGAATACCTCGCTTCTTCTTCTTCTTCTTAGGCCTTTCTTCAGTTAATCCCAAGTTCTTCTTGTCCTGAACCTTCTTCCTCGAAAATAATTCAGTTTTTTGCTTGCTCCCACTCTGTTTCCTCACCGTAACATTTTCTTCTCCCATTTTAACGCATTTCACTTTTCCCTCAGTATTGTTGAACTTTCTACGTTCTCCATGTAAAGTATTTTTTCTAGAATTAGAAAACTTTTCTTGAGTCTCCGAATCCATTTTACGTTCTGGTTTTCTTCTATGAGAAGTTCCAATAGTTACTTTACTTCCCATATCTCGTTGAGGAAAAACTTTCTTCCTTTTCCCAACGAAAATCCCAGACTTGCCATTCATTTTTTCTGTTGAAAATGGTGATAAATTGCAGAAGCTCGATGAAGAAGAAGATGAAGATGGCTAACTATTTGTTCTGTGCCCTTTTTAACGTATTTTGGGCCCTGAATTCGGACCAGCTAAGTTTCAGACTTAGGCCCAAAAGGTTATATTGGTCTGGCCCTTATTTATTCGAAAAAAAATGAGCAACTTTCACATATAATAGCAAACATAAAAATCATATTCGTATATGTTATAAATATAGTTTGCATAATTGCGCTTCATGATAAATTTTATGTTTGATATAAGTTTTTGATTTGTATAATTCGCTAGATACATCCAATTTTATACAAATTGTTCAGTTTGTATAAATTCATTGTATAATAAAATCTGTATTTGTATAATTATAAGTGTATATGACGAATGTATATGTATTTTTATTTGTATTAGTATTTACACTTTTCTCTCGCATTTATACAAACATAAACGCATTTTATATCTTTTATAACGAAATATATAAAATGACTATTTGTATACCAAAAATGGCTAATTGTATACTGAATCAGATGACAAAAGAATGAAATATTTGTTGCGAATCACAAATAAATAAATTGTGGCTATAGTGTTTAATTTGAATTAATAATTTGCTATTTCATACAATTTTTCTCCAAAAAATTAGTATTTAAGTATTACCATATCCTATAAAATTTTCTACCATTTGAAAAAAGTCTCTACTTTTAGATACATCACTTTAATAACAACTATTGTAATGTTAAAGACATGAATTCACTAGATAAATAAAAGTCCATAGTTTTATTGATAAAATAATATAAATCGGTTCGATCCGGTTAGATTTGATCAATTCGACTAATTTTTCATATTTTTTTGACACCCCATAACATAAACCAAACTGACGAGAAAACAACCGCAACAATAACAATGACAACAATGTTAAAGATATGAATTCACTAGATAAATCTGTAAATAATTTTTTAAGAAAATATTGAAGTGTATATATATACAAATACGCCAACATCATATGAACAAAATACGAAAATAAAATACATTTCTGAACGTGAAATACATCCCCGTGATCTCTACAAGCCCAAATTTGAATCGTGATAATAGAGTGACACTGCTTGCATAAAATCCGTCACAAGACGATGTTTTTTGGTCTATATCCTACTTATATCACGACCAAATACTAAAGTTGTCAACCAATTAATTAGAACATAAAATTTGTTCCTCCAACTCACTACACGAGTTAAATATGCTGAACGCCAAACAAAAAAACTTGTGAATCCTGCTAGAGATACACCTTTTGCTTCCTGCAAACACAAGTCAATTTTATTGGATAATTAATGAACACATTTCTCTAAAAAAAAGAACGTTAAATAGATTTACAATTAAGGTACAAAATGCGCTTAAAAACATGAAAAGTTAGGGTTCCAAAATTCACCAGAGACCAAAAAAAATACTGAAGTGATGCATGCATTCTAATGTGTCTAAGCTCTTGGTCGATATAATTACTCGATATTTATGTTGGTAGGAGATATCAACAACAAGTAACTTGAAATTTATTTAAAATACGTTCAAACTAGACACCACAGTAATAAAGAAAAGGAATATAGATGTAAAAAAAGAAAGAGGAAAACCTTGCTCTCTCTAAGGTCCACAAGGGCCTTGTATCTTCCAATAGTAGCCATGCTTCCCAAATGTTTATAGACAAATGGATCTCCCAAGTTAATGTTTTGTGCACAATTGGCATGTCCTCCACCTTCTTTACCCACCTTGTTCAACAAACTTGCCAAATATTTTCCCTGCCTCTCTGCAACCTCATCAAACACAACAAACATCCTAAGACAATTTAAACACATTATTTACCTTAAAATTTTGTGTCACACACATGGGCGGAGCCAACATTGTGGTTGTGAGGTTCGATTGAACTCAGTAGCTTAGTGTCATGACTAAAGATTAGTGAATAAGTTGTCAAGTGTTGCACGGAGCTTTAGTGAAACTCCAAGTCCATGACATTAGGCTCAATCCTTATGTTTGTGTTACCAACAATTGTTTTTAAATGTATAAATAATCAAGCAAAATGAATTTTGATTCACAACTCATACTTACTTGGGCCAGAGCTGGAAGAACTTGTCTGCCTGTACTTTCAAGAAAACCACTACAATCACCAATTGAGTATACATCTTGTACCGATGGGACGCGTAACCATTCATCAATTCCAATCCTATTAATTCATGGAGAGTTATCAGTACAACACATATCATGAATATCCTTCGCCCCTTATCTTAGAGTCTCCGTGATTTTCTTTAAACCTCACGATGTGAACAAAGGTCGATGAATCTTAAGAAAACGTGTACTTACCTCCCTTTAGCTTTTGGTATATCAAGTGAGTTAACAAAAGGTGAAGGGCCAACACCAGTAGACCACACTAACAGACCATAGGGGACGTTTGTGCCATCGCTAAGAATTATCTTCTCTGGTTGCACATCTTGGACAAGGCCTCGCACAAGACGAACTCCTGACTGAAAACTGAACAAATTAATCACAACACAATCCAACAGTACAATGTTGAGTTCAGAGTTCAAACATATATAGAACAAAAAACAGAGAATCACATATACATTCAATCAGTATATATCTCACCTTAGTCAACTGTTTAGTTGCATATACGCGTAAACGATCATCAAAGGAGGATAATATCTCATTTGCCTGTCAATTAAAGGACACACATGTTATTTCAAGACTCAAAACACTGCTATAGACACAATGAATATAGACAATGAAACAAGCTTGCCTCAATCAACGTGACGTGAATGTAGTCTTTGACATGAGCATATCTTTGATGAACATCCTTCAAGATAAAATCACTAAGTTCGCCACTAAACTCAACTCCTGTCGGACCACCTCCAACTACAACGCAATGTAAGAGTCTACGCTTTTCTTCCTCACTAACTCCTGCCTCATCCATAACCAAAAGTGAGAAGAAATCAACGTTGTCCCCGATCATGAGTTAACTTCATCATACAATATAACAGTGAAGTCACAAAACTATGTGTGCATTGCTCAAAACATACAAACGACACGATCATCACTTGCCACATGAGGCTAATTTGCATATGTATGTTCTGATCATTTGTATTTTTTTTTAAGCACTTCACACATAGTTTGTATAGTTGGTATGAGTTTACTGTTATAACAGGGGAAGTTTAGTGACCATACGTGAAATTTAACATTATAACGAAAACAACAAATACCAGGCACATCAGACAACATGAGATTTAGAAGTAGTTTCCTCCGTATTTCCTGAGCATGATGAACTTCACGAAGAAATGTAGCGTGCTCGTTTACACCCTTAATTCCAAATGTCAAAGCATGAGCTCCTGATGCAATGACTAACTTGTCATATGAAACATTAAAGTTCCATGGCTCCAAGGTTTCAACTCCCTCTGTCACAGTTTGGCATTGTATCTACAAGTACAACACAAGTTGCTGAAGAAACATAAAAGTGTACAATTATAGGATCTCATAAATGCCAACATACTGGATAAACAGAGGAATTTAGGTTTTAGAACTATAAGTAGAAGACAAAAGAACAATAGCATTCAAGGTTACGACCTAGTGGTCAATGAAACCATGAGGCCTCATGTGTATAGAGTTACTCGATAACTGTGTTGATGAGAGTAGTAATAACTATCATGTAGAAATACGTAGCTGACTTGAATGCCATAATTATTTTTTTAAGAAGGGGAAAAACAATAAAAGAAGCAAACTATGCATACCGCATATTTTATCAAAATCAATGTCATTGCACCACGTACCTTAGCTAGTGATCAAAAAAGTAGATGAAAAAATCATGAGGCCTTGTATGGATAGAGTTACTTGGTAACTGTGCTGGTGGGAGGTAATAGATAGACGGTAAAGAAACTAGGTGTACACAAACTGAACTGAACATCACGATTATGAAAAAAAAAAAACAATAAAAGGAGAAAACTAGGACCACCACATGTTTATCAAAATCAATGTCATTGCACAAAAAGGGCGTGTCCTAATGGTCAATAAAGTGGATGAAAAATCACGAGGCTTCATCTGAATAGAGTTACTCGATAATTGTGCTAATGAGAGGTAATAGGTATACAGTACAGAAACTAGGGTCTGAACATCACGATTATGAATAAACAATAAAAGGAGAAAACTAGGCAAAGATACCACATGTTTATCAAAATCAATGTCATTGCACCAAAGGACTTATCCTAGTGGTCAATAAAGTGGATAAAAGAAATCATGAGTCCTCATATGGATAGAGTTACTATGTGCTGGTGAGAGGTAATAGTTACACGGTAAAGAAACTAAATGTGCACAAACTGGTATGAACACCACGATTATGAAAAAAGAAAAAAAAAAGGGGGAGCAAAGTAGGCACATACCATATGATTATCAAAATCAATGGCATTGCAATTAGCAAGAAAGAAATAAGAAGTTGGTTGTGTTGAAACAGCAGGTTGAATCCTTCCAATAGGTTCAGCAACAGACCTAAACTCAAGAGTACCAACACAAGTAGATGCTAATAATGGAGTGAACACCATATGATTCCTAGGTGACACACACACAACATCATAAATATTTGTATCAATGTCTTTCATTAGCCTACATCCTGCCCATCCAGAACCTAACACAACAATTCTTGGCTTTTGGTCACTCTTTGTTGCTTCCAAACCAAAAACATGATGATTAGTTGAATAGTGTTTGGTGAATTGTAGAAATTGTGTTAGTAAAGGTGAGGCTAATGGAGTTATAGATTTGTAAGATGATGATTGGTTTGTAATTGTTTTGGAGATTTTGATGAGATTCTTGAACCATGGCATTGTGTCACAAAAAATAAAATGAACTTCTAGTTTTTGTTGGCAAAATATTTATTTTTATGTCACAAACAAAGTTTTAGCTCAAGTAATAGTAACAATGACAATCATTCTTCAACAATGCCAATCTCTTATTTTTCTATCAAATCAATATGTAATATGTTCTTTTATTTATTTTCCTTGGTTTAGTTTGCTGATTTATGTATCCTCTATTAATTAGATAAGAATTATTTACTTTTAAGTAAATATTCTTAATTTTGCTGATTATGGTATCTTCTAATAAATGAAAAGAGATTAATTTTATTTAACTTCGTTGATTCTTATATTCGCTAATTAGTTAGATAAAGTGTTATTTTAGTTTTGAAAAAACATTTTGCACGATTGAAATAATTTTTAGACAATATCCAATACGATTTCAAGTTTTGTTATTGTATTATTGTAGTAATATTTAAGTAATTTTCAACAAACTATGAGAATAAACTTTCTTAAAATACTATCATAATAATATTCTAATTTTATGACTTTTAAAAGTTTAATTTGGTGCAAACTAATGGATAGGGAATAGGTGGCATATAACATGTATACCACAAGTGGAGGGATCAAGTTGGGTCCCCATTGTAGATAAGGAGTACCCTTGAGCAAAAGGTGTTGTACCTTTGGAAGTTTTATTTTTTATTTTTTTTATTTTTTGCAATAGAAACATTTTATTTGAGATAATATCTTTTGGAATAATAGACATTTTAATTTGACATTAACTAATAACTTAATACTCAAATTTTACGAATGCTCTTTTAGATATCTTAATTTGTTTTTATTGTATCAGTAAAACGTCTCAACTTATAAGATAATCATGTAGACACTTTCGAAATTTATGTGTCACGTTAATATTAGTGTCTACGAAACACAATTACATAAAACTTGCATAATTGCATGCAAGTTTGATGTGTTTGATCGGATTCTGTATAACAAAACTTGTATACAACTTATGTGTAAGTGGTATATTTTGATCGAATTCTGTATAAATAAAAACTTATATATAAAATATATGCTTTGACCGGATTTGTAGATGTTTTGTAAAAAAACACTCTAGCTACTTTTGAAAACTTAAAACCCTAGATAAAGCAGGTAAATATTGTCTCAATTTTGTATCTATAGGGGAAAAACTCATATATATATATATATATATATATATATATATATATATATATATATATATATATATATATATATATATATATATATATATATATATATATATATATATATATATATATATATATATATACATAGTGTACATGTAGTGTATAACGATGTATAAAACTTTTGTACACTATAACACATTTTGTTGTATAGATTATTAAAATGGGATACTGAAGAAATGATTAAAAGGGTTTTTGTAGTAGCTTTGGGGGGAGAAGATAAAAGAAAGAAAAAAACTAGTATCTGATTAGACATATTTCTTTATCATATATTCTACTATTATTTATATTTTCAAAATATTACTTAACATATTCATTAATTAAATGTTTCCTATGTATCTTATATTTAAATAGATATATTTTTGCTACCAGATATACAAAAACAGAGATAGAGGTGAGCGAGATTCATATATATGTCAGATACATGCGAATCATACTAAATACACATTAAATATATTTATATGTATATATGTATATGGAGTGATTCACATGTATCTAAAATACATGTGAGAGAGGTGAGCGAGATTTGCTACATGTCTCAGATAATTTATTTAAAAGAAATTATACCTAAATTTGATCGTGTATATCTCAGATAGATGTCTTTAACTGTATTTGGATGCATCAAAATCTAGCAATTAGATACGTAATATTGTAAAGTAAATTGTATTTAAGTAATTAGCTTATAAACTAGTGAGATTTATGTAAGTCACTAAAATAAAATATTAAAAGATATTTGGCTTCCTAAAATTAATAGTGATCAGATAATTACCCATTCCAATATGTTCCAAACAGGAACATGCATAAATAGATCCCTAAAATAACACTTATATATATATATATATATATATATATATATATATATATATAATTTTTATTAACTCATTTAATAATAACACACTTAAATATTTAGCCTATCTAGTACTATTCTGTTAGTTTCTTATTGTTATTATTTGTTTGTTGTTTGTAGTTCGACTATCATATTATTTTATTATAGACATCGTCTTGTTACTAAAGGTTAGTTTTGTCATTATCTGCTATTTTCTATACTTCTGTCATTTACTTTTTTTGAACAGCTTCGGATGACTTTTTCCTTTAAGTGTAGGAGTCTATTGAAATTAATATATCTGCCTTAGAAGTAGAAGTAAGATTTACGTATATTATACAAATAAATGACTTTAGACATATTTTTTTCTGAATTTCGTAGGAAGCTTAATAAGAAGACCTAAACGCATTCTCAGTTCGGTTTCACATCACTTATGCATTATATACAATATATATACACTAAATGTATAAGATATATACACATTGTATATATAATATAGGTAAAAAAAGATCTAATATATCCCTCAACTTTATTATTTAGAGTTGATATGCCTCTCGCTATGAAAACAAATCATATATATCCCTAATGTTGTACAAATGATTCACATATATATACCCATGTTGTTATACAAATAACTCACATATTCATCTAACGGAAATGAAAAAAGATAGTTTATATTTATTTATTTTTACTTTTAATTTTAAGAAAATTCATGTAAGAATATATATGATTGTTCTAGTAAAGTTCTAACATATATTTTTTATAGATAAATTGTTTTTTAAGTTGTTTGATTATCATTATTGGAGAGAGTAGTAGTTTAGCTCGAATATTAGTTTAATTATTAATAGATCTTGGAGTCATATTTGTAAATATTTTGTATACTTTGTATATCGATTATAAGACAAGTAAGATCTTAGCTTATAAATACTTGCTTTTGGACGTTATGATTAAAAAATTACATTATTTGACTTACAAATTAAATGAAATAAACTAAAAGTTTGATAGATAATATCATTTTTCTAAAACTAAAATCATGTGAACAATTGATGGTTTAATTTGTTTCACATGCAAAGAGATCAATTATTACAAATATATGTCATGTGAGACAGCCTCATTTATTCATTTTTCTGTTAATTATTTGCTGATAATGTTAGTTTTAGCTGACTTTGACCACTAATTAATACTCCCAATTTTTCATTTATGACAAACACTTGTATTGTATATTTTCCAATTTTATATGAGCTATTTAAAATAGCAATAATATTAAATTATATCTACACCACATGGCATTTTAATTGTTGCCAAATTGAATTGAATTATTGTCAAATATGTACAAATTCAAAATTTGTTACGCCCTCTATTACACAAATTATTGTCAATTTACAAAATTATGATTAAATTAATTTATTTTCTTTTCATTTTACCCGTAAAAGACATTTAGTCAAAAGAGTGCATTAATAGTCTGGATAAGGCAATTAATTATAGTAGATGTTAAAAAGAACTTAGGATAAATTAACAAAAACAATTTTCTTATTTATATTTTCTTAGGAAACGTGTAAACGAGAAGATGATTAATATCCTATCTATGGAAAAATTCAAGTGATGGTCGGAAATGATATGAGCCGAAGTCATGATCGTGATGCTTGTTCGACAGACGTGATTAAGAAATAAGGTTATATCTTTGATATCAATTATAACTTTTGACATAATACTAAATGCTTGATCATAACGAGTGATGATGCTAGAATCAAGATTCAGAATTAGATTTCCAAAATCAATATTGCATGTGATATGTTGTGTTGAGAAGCCCGAAGATTAATATTATTATGTAAAACCAACGTCCTATCTACGACTAGTAGTATATAAAATCGAACCAAAAATCAAATCAAATCGCAAATCGAGTCAAACAGGAAAAGAAATCCGACTAGTGATTTGGTTTGACTTAGTTTAGTGTTGGGAAAAAAAAACCCGACTATATTTGGGTTGGTTTAGTTTCAACTAAAAAAAACAACTCGAGGTCAAACCACTCGACATTATATATATAATTTAAATTTTTTATTTTATACGTAAAGATACCTATTTTGATATAATTTTAAAATATGTCTTATACTTTTTCATAGTTTTTATCTTTTAATTTATTTATTTCATGTTTGGAAGTTAAAATTCTTAATGATCTAATAAAGATTATAGTTCATAATACATGTTGATAATTATAATAAAGTTTAAATAAAAATCAAATTAATATTAATGCAAAAAGAAAATCAATTCAACACTACGAATGACAATAATATTGAGTATTTATTTTTTTAGTTTTATATAGATTTAGACAATTAAAATACATGATCTAATTTTACTTTCTTTTAATGTTTAGTCATGTAATTAATACTTGCTAAACTTATTTTAGCATGATTTATTACTTTAAATTATGACCAATTTCATTCTGACTTATCAATTTGTAATATTTTTTACGCGATTTTATTATTATTATTATTATTTTTTTGGATATTTTAGTGTCATTAATCATATCATATGTTTTGTTATTTTCTTGAGAAATAACTTATATAGTTGCAATTTGGTAGGACTAAAGAAATATTTGATGTACAAGTAAATTATATGTTTGTATAAATATTTTACCGAAAATCCGAAAACCCAAAAAAAACCAAAGTTGAAAAACCCGAATATTATTGATTTGGTTTGATTTATAAATTCAAAAACTCAACACAAATAGTTTGATTTGATATTTGAAAAATCCAAACAAACCCGATCAGAATAACATACACATATCCCAACTAAAAAGGGCAAAAGGCAACAAAAGAGTTGCAAATGCCTACAAAATAACAAATATGGGTCGTCATGCCACTGTTGCAAAACCAAAAATCTTCTTGTGTCTAGCATTTTTCTGTCTTTATAATCAACCATTAAAATTTTTTACAATAAGTGTAGCAATACAATAAATATCCTATATATATATATATTATAAGAAACAAAGTAATTAGCATTGGATAAAATTTTATAGTTAAACAAGAAATATCTTATGCTAATTTCTTTTTTGCTATAGATTAGTGACAGGTTATAAATAAATTCAAGATATAAAAGCTATTTAACGATAAATTAACTAGAAATTACTTATAAATTACGTTGCTTATTTCATGTTTTCTAATAGTATGTCTTTCAAAATCATTGAGGTCCAAGACATTCCAATAATTGAGCATTTATTAAGAGTTTAGGGGTCCATTAATAACTAGGAATGTGTCTATTATTGCATATACTCCATTAATAGGGTCAAATTTCTAATATGATTTATTGTTATATTAGAGTTATATTTTATTATTTTTAAATTATTTAATTTTTTTTTTAAAAAAACTAACTTTATGAGATAATAATTAGAATTCAGTGACTATATGAAAAATCAATGAACTATTTATCGTATGATTCATTTGTTCTTAAAACAAGTTAGGACACAACACAATAATTAATTAAGGGGAAATGCACAAGTAAACCCTCAACCTATGCTCGAAATTTAGAGATACACTTATATTATACTAAGGTCCTATTACCCCCTTGAACTTATTTTATAAGTAATTTCTACCTCTTTTCGTCCTACGTGGCAGTAGTTTGAAAAAAAAAGTCTACCAGCATTGGGCCGACAAGATAGTACCACGTAGGTCGAAAAGAGGTAGAAAATTATTAATAAAATAAGTTTAGGGGTAATAGGACCTTAGTATAATATAAATGTCTCTTTGATATTTCAGGCATAGGTTGAGGGGTACTTGTGCATTATCCCATTAATTAGATCACAAACGTTAAGGGTATTTTTGATATATTTTTTTATATTATATATAATTATTTGTATATTCAATTATAGTGTAATGAAGCAAATATCCAATAAAAATTAATTTATGTATTATATATTCTCCATATTTATTTGTGTTCTTATCAAACGTTACCTCGCATACATTCAAAACTTCGAAATGGAGATATTCGAGGAATGTGTATAAAATATCGAAAATTGAATCGAAATTTTTGATAATTTGATATTTGGGAGTAAAATTTTAAAATTATGGTATTTGAGTTTGGATTTGGTACGAGATATTAGTAATAGTACCATTTGATATTCAATATTGTTTTTATATTAAATTATTTACTTAATGAAGGTCGTATTACCGAATATGTACCAAACAAAAGTTTAATTTACCGTTTCCTGAATCAAAATTTAAAATTTTAATACCTGATATCTATTTTTAACTATCAATTATCAAATTACCAAACTCAAAATTTTAAAAATCCAAAATCAAATACCAAAACACCCACCCCATTCAATACTAATACTTAAAAAAAGTTTTCAACGTTTTGTAGAAAGAAAGCAAAGAACATTAATCATTTACAAGTTCCCTTTGGTCTTTTTCTTTATCCTAATTTTATTTTTTAAAGGGGGTGGAATAAAGAAAATCCAATGTTTTAAGGCCCGTACGAACATGTGATATAAAATTATGATTTAAAGTTGAAATTTAGTTTAACATGCGATTTGAATTTTTCAGATTATATTTTTTCCTCATAAATTGAAAACTCCACAAGTTGTAAATTATCAAAATTTTCTAATTAATATTTAATTTCACCAAATTAACAAATCATAATTCATAAATAAGAGTTCGAATTAATATACCAAGGCACTACATTAATAAATCACATATACTCATGTTCATTTTATAAATAAATGTTTAAACTTGCATACTTCGAACTATATATATATAATATCTTCACATTGACCGAGCATTACTTTTATATATTACAAAATTTAAAAAAAATGAATTTTTTTCTTTAATATACATCTTTAAAAAATTAAAATCACGATTTACAATCTCAAATCATACTTTTTCAAGAATTTGAGATAACAATTCACATATCATAATAGCTCAAAATCATAATTCTAAATCAATTACATATCTTAAAGCACACACATAAAGTTTTATTTATTCATACAAATACCACTTATAAGTTATTATTTTATCATAATAATTAAATGAAGAAATCCAACTTTTTCTTTATTTGTTATCTTTTTTTTTCCTTCTTTTTTTGAGGGGCCTCAAGACATTGAAATTTTGTCCAAATTTGAGACCCCATGCTTAGTTGCAAGTTGTTGAGACAATAAGTGGTCACACTTTTAAACTTTTTAGTCCTTTGCTTTTTACCTACCCATCCCTATCTCTCTTGCTAAGAACCGTAATCAACTAAAATTTAAATTTTATACGCTGACAGTATTATGATATATAATTTTTCTCATAATATCGTATTAAATCAGACTTACGATATTACACGATTTTTCATAACAAGACTTGTAATTAAGTTTTGAAGCAAAAACTTGTATTGATTGTAACGCTTGTCCTAACATATTAAAAGGCTTAATTAGACTATAACTTCAAGAGTTTATAATATAGTTGTAGCAATCAATTTTCCACAAGGAGAAAAATAGAACTTTATTATAGTATTCCTCCCGTTTATTTTTATTTATTTATAACTAAACATAAGAGAAAGGATGGAAACTTTTACAAATGGATAAAAAGTAAAATCTGTAGTTAATTTTAAAAGTAAAACATGGACAAAAGGGGATTACACAAATGATAAGAATCCTCCGGCCCCGTTAAAATTGTGAATTTGAGTCACTATAAAAATAAAAAGATAACAATTTTAAACTAGAGATAAAATTAACAAATTGAAATAAACGATAAATGTGACTTCTATCTTATAAAAATAGAAAGATTATTTCGATCAAGATAATCACTAAATAAATACACTTAGCTTTTGCAAGTTGTGGTGTGTCTATAGAAAACAGTTGGCAAGACAGCTAACTGCTTTTTTAGTGAATGATTTGATTTTATACACCAATAATATATTTTTTAGAAATCATTAATATATTTCTATCTACTGAGCTAATAATTTATCTACTTTTTAATTAATAACTCCACATTTTTTTTTGAGCTACTAGTATCTCTGTCAGCTTAGCTAACTTAAACTAAAAAAAATACTTAAATTTGAAAGTGGTAATATACTATTGTTTCGTTTTAAAATAAGTGATATTTACGAATTTCTCGGAAAAATTTAGTTTCTTCTTTATAAAATTACCCTTATAATACATTAAGAATAAGTTAGTAAAATATTTTTTGTTTTCTTAGAATTATTTTTTAAGAAATGTGTGTCCAAAATATATGGCTTATTTTGAGAAAGAGTTTTAATATAGTCATAAACCCACACATTGATACAGATAATAGAGACAAAAAAAAAAGACTAATCACGAGTAATTAAAGTAGAGACTATTAATTAAATCAAATCCAATTGGCTAAAATAATGACAATAAAAGGTCCAAAATTTTCAAGATTTAATAATTGTGGTGAAATAAATTGTAGTCACGAGCCGCCTCTAGGGTAGTAACACACGTGAACCATGTAAATCATTTTTTGTAATATTAACAATGTGCCTCTCCGATTTATTTTTACTTGTCACAATTCGATTTGACAACACATTTATTAAAGAAAATAATTAATAGTATAATTATTATTAATATCTCTTATTAAATAATGCTTTGGAAATAATTTGAAAATAAGTATGTAATAGTGAGAATAAATGGGATAATGCCCAAGTACCCCCTCAACCTATGCACGAAATCTCAAAGACACACTTATACTATACTAAGGTCCTATTACCCCCCTGAACTTATTTTATTAATAATTTTTTACCCCTTTTTAGCTTACGTGGCACTATATTGTGGGCCCAACGATGGTTGACTTTCTTTTTCGAACTAGTGCCACGTAGGCTAAAAAGGGATAGAAAATTACATATAAAATAAGTTCAGGGGGGTAATAGGACCTTAGTATAGTATAAGTGTGTCTCTGGGATTTCAGGCATAGGTTAAGGGGGTACTTGGGTATTTTCCCGAGAATAAATATGAAACTTTTTTTTTCTTAAACTGTCTTTTTTAAAAGGAATAATGCCCAAGTACCCTCTCAACCTATGCCCGAAATCTCAGAGACACACTTATACTATACTAAGGTCCTATTACCCCCTGAACTTATTTTATTAATAATGTTTTACCCCTTTTCGACCTACGTGGCACTATCTTATGGGTCCAACGATGGTTGACTTTTTTTTAAACTAGTGCCACGTAGGCTAAAAAGGGGTAGAAAATTACTTATAAAATAAGTTCAGGGGGGTAATAGGACCTTAGTATAGTATAAGTGTGTCTCTGAAATTTCGGACATAGGTTGAGGGGGTACTTGTGCATTTTTCCTTTTTAAAATAAAAATTCAAAAATTCAAAATTCTTGATGATCATTTATTTGGGAAGGTTAATAAGTTCCACATGTTAAGTGCATGTTTTTATTTATTACAAAGGTACCTTTGAATTGTTGCCAAAAGAAATTCTATTTTAAAATTTTTCGTATCTAATTAAACACAATCACATAATAAAAAAAATTATATATTTCTTGTTGTCATAGCCAATCTAAGCGAAGCGAATCAAAATGGATTTAACTCAGTTTGGTTGAAAAATAATATTATGTATATAAGATAAATTATCTTAACACAAATTAAAAGTTCGATTCAATAATACAAAGGATTGAAATTCTCTTAGACGACAGATGTACTCATTTCCTACTAATCACACTTTCTTGTAATGGTTTTGGCTCTTCGCGTGTTTTTTTCTTTAATTCTATAACTTTTCATGATAAAAATTTCTCTATTCGTCATTACTGATTGCTAGTAATGTACATAATGATATTATCATTTAAAATTCTGAATCCGACTCCATTATTTTACTAGAATCAAAGTTATCTTCACATGCACACTAAGCAACAAAAATTCCCATTCCCTCCCTTCCCCATATCCCTTTATATAATATGGTACATGCATTAATAGTAAGTAATATTCTTTCTTCACTTTTGTTCTTTTCTTTACTTCTCTTTGTTGTTTTCAATTACTTCCAATGAATCTCTTCTCTTCTCTAAAATTTTCATCTTCTTTTTCTTCAACTAAATCATTTTCCTTTAGATTTCTATTATGTCTTCTTTTACTAAATTTTTTTTATGTACTTACATTTGCAAGTCTAAGGAGCCATCAATATCAACAAAATCATAAAAAACCAATTATGATTTTGGCAAATTTAACATCATGTTCTTTGTTTATGGGTAGTTGGGTTTATGATGAAACTTATCCTTTGTATCAATCTTCATCTTGCCCAATTATTGATTCACAATTTAATTGTCAAATGTATGGAAGACCAGACACTGATTACCTCAAATATAGATGGAAACCAACAAATTGTGAAATTCCAAGGTAGCCTTGCAAAACTCTTTACAAATTTTCTGTTACTATTTGTCGTTTCTTGTACTTTTTTTTTATACAGATTCCATTGTGTATGGAACTAAACTGAATATATTGTTACTGTTGACTCAATTGTGTGTGGGACTATACTGAATATATTGTTATCGTTGACTCTATTGTGTGTGGACTATACTGAATATATTGTTATTATTGATTCCATTGTGTGTGGGACTATGCTGAATATATTGTTATTGTTGCTGCATTGATGGTAAAATAACTTTTTACTATATTAGTGTAATTTAATATGTTTATGTTGAGTGCTAGACGTTATTTTTATATTATTTTTAGTAGAAACGGATTCAGAATATAAATTTTATTGGTTTGAGAGGTTTATTTCTTTGAATAAAGGTTTAGGTACTTGCAACTCTGTTTTTTCTTTAATAAAAGTTTCAATATTTGAATGCATTTTGTGTAACTTTAAATTTAAGTTATATGCATTCATCAGCTTTTTATGATGTTAAATGTAATTTAATGGTATGTTTTAGCATAGTTACATTTTTCATAATTGAACTCATTGTACTTTAGAAATTAAGAAAAATTGAATTCACAACTATATTTATAATTGGTGTCGAAATACTGTATTCAGTTGAACCAATTGATTATATACTTACATCTCATATATTACTTATTACTAAATCATACTTGTATTTATACTTGATTTTTTAATTATTATTTTTTAATTTTATTTTTTTTAAGGTTCAATGGTCTAGATTTTTTGTTGAGAATGAGAGGGAAGACAATAATGTATGTTGGAGATTCATTAGGAAGAAACCAATGGCAGTCATTGATTTGTATGATTTCAGCAGCTGTCCCACGTGGAGCTCAAACACAATACATCACGGGTGACCCTCTATCTACTTACAAATTCTTGGTTAGTCTACCTTTTATTATATTTATCGAGTTTAAGTTTTATGTATCGATAAGATAATAAACGTAATTAAATTTAATTATTAACAAATGAATTTTATAAGTGATTTGATTATGTATAAATATTATCAGGATAAAAAATAAAAATATACTCTCGAACTATTGTAAATTATATACAGATACTGTTTATCATACTTTTGGAACATCGGTGCTTCTACCATCCAAAAACTAGAGCATATGTGTCTTTCACTTTAATGGAAGACTAAATAGGGACACGTGACACAATCTTCTTCATCGAACTGATATTTAATAAATGTAGTGTTGATGGATAAGATTATGATACGTGTATGTTCGTTTGTATACAGAATATATATGATCTAGTTTTTGGATGACAAGGACATCAATATCCTAAAAGTATGACAAACGATATCTGCGTATTATCATTTACAATAGTTTAGATTTATAATTTCACATCTTATACCTTTTTGATATGTTTTATCCAACCTAAAAGTCGAGATAAGTTAGTCTCAAGTTTATAATTTCAGAATAACGTTGCCTAACAAACCAAACAACCCCTAATAGTATAAGAGAAAATATATACATTGTCAGTATATATCTAATTGTTTGTTTTAATTTACGTGATATAATGTGAATGGGTATCATTTTACAGGATTATGGAGTGTCAGTATCATTTTATAGAACACCATATTTAGTAGACATAGATTCAGTACAAGGCAAGAGAATTCTGAAATTAGATGATATAACTAAGAATTCTAATGCTTGGAGAGGTGTTGATGTCTTGTCTTTCAATACTGGCCATTGGTGGACTCACAAAGGGGCTCTTCAAGGGTAATATACACATTCTTTCTTATCAATTTACGTATCTTACTTTTATATTTTGATTCATTTATACGTATTTTAAATATTTTATCAGATATCTATTATCTTTCACCATATCATATCATGTTATACGTTCTCTATTTCAATATTATTTGTTATTGGTGGACTAAAAAGGCTCTCTCCAAGGGCAATACACATGCCCTACCTTCACTTTTTTTTGACATTTATTATTTCTCAACTTTGTCTTTTTCTTTAGAATTTATATAGGAATTAACTTTGTCGGTCACATTTTATGTTTCATATTTATTTTTTTTTTGTGTGTTTTATTTTTAGTTTTAATTTTAATATTCTTACTTTCATTTTTAATATATTTACGTGTTTGAATGTCATTTAGTCTTTCGTTCCTAGCCATAATTGAAATTTCCACTATCTTTATTTTTTATAAGGAAAATTTACGAGTAATTTCCTAGATTATAATTGAAATATCAGAGATATATTTTAATTAAACTAAATATGTCTAAGTTCATATCATCCTTTTGAATTTATATTTTTTTCGTAATTTTGTGCGTCTTTTTGATTTATTGACACGCTTCAATTGCGTGGAGTGATCAGGGAGTATGTCATATAAGATAAAAGGGTACAAAAATTACAAAAAAAATAATAATAAATTCAAGAGGATAATAGGATATTAGTTTACTTAAATGCATCTCTAAAATTTTGATCATAGTGGAAAAGGGGCTCTTGTGCCTTGCCCCATTTTGATATTATTATTTTTTAAAATTTATTTATTTTACTTTTTTTGAGTTTGTAAAATACATTTTTTTTTGTAACTCTTTAATTTTATCTTTCCACGCAACATATTTATGAATACATGATTAAAAAAAATTCTAATACATTTTATATACTTTTATTTTATGATCACAAGATTCAAAAAAATTATTTACTTTCTTAAATTTTGTTTCAATTCTAAAACGAGAGAGTATATCTTTTCTTAATTATTATTGGTATTCTCTCCGTCCGGAATTATTTATCATGTTGCGCTTATTGAGAGTTAATTTAATTAATTTTCAAAAATAAATTAGATCACGTAAAATTACTATTGTGAATTTTGAAAACAGGAGTACATCACTTCCTTTAAAAAAAAAAAAACTAAATATATAGTTGTGAATCAAATGAAGTTAGAATAATTAATGAAGTGTGATAATGGTCGATGTGACTTAAAAGGTGAAAATCTAAATGTGGTAAATGCTTTTTTAGTTTGTTTCTATTCAGTATTCAATATATTAAAACAACTCAACAAAAATTTGAATTCATGATTAAAAAAATTCACATTATGATATAATTTAATTAAATTCAAATTTACGATAAAAAATTGCACATTATCAAAGGATTTAATTAAATTTGAATTTATTGTAAAAATATTTTTATATGTAGGTGGGACTACATGGATTTAGGAGGCAAATTGTATCAAGATATGGATAGGCTAGTGGCATTAGAAAGAGGCTTGAGGACATGGGCAAGATGGATTGATGCCAATATTGACAAAAGTAGAACAAAACTCTTCTTTCAGGGTATTTCACCTACACATTACAAGTATGTCAACTCTCTCTCTCTCTCTCCAAATTTAATCGTCTTTATATATCTGTAACTTATTGATCGATTAATTCAGAATCGTGTTGAGTAGGTATACTAATAGAGTACCTAAAATTCTCTCTCTATTTAAAGGCTTTTCATTCTTGAAAGGTTGAGACAGAGTAAAAATTCAGGTTTTAAAATTGCTTGTCGACTTACTTTAGTTACGTTATTTCTTCGATCTAAATGAACATGACAATATTACTTAATACTCTCTGTCCTTATTTACTTGTCCATGTTTTCTCTTTTAATTGTCCGTATTTATTTGTCTATTTGACAAATCAAGAAAGGATAAAAAAAAAAATTCATGTTATGCTCTCATTTAAACTTCTTCAAAAATTTTAAGTTTTAATTCTATCCTTTTTGAAACCATAATTAATAAGGGTATCGCTAATCGTAACTTCGCTATGCTGATTATTGCTATCTTTATATGTGTGTTATTTTTAAAGTGAACAACTAAATAGGAACAGAAAAAGTAAGTAATCTTTCTAAGAAAACACTCTTTCTAGATTTAGAAAAAACTTAATGTGATTTTTCTATTTTAGCCTTAATTAATGACAAAACTATAATAATCACATAAATATTAATCCAACATATAGCCTTAGTTACATACTGATATATTTTTAAAGATAGAAGGTGTAATTGTCTAAGATAAAAAACACAAAAACTTTTACTACTAATTTTTTTAAGGCCACTTGCCCCCATCATAGCTGTCATGAATAATCATAGCTAAATGAAATTAAGTAGCACTCCATGTTGGACAAAGCCAACTTTAAATTATTTGAAAAGTATTTTGGATAAAATTAAATTTAAAAGAAAATTTTTATTTTTTATTTTGATTTATTTGTCTTATTTTCACTTATATAAAATGTAAAAACATTTTTTAAACTTTTCTTTTACGATCTTACGAAATATATATTAAAAAGGGAAAGAATTAAACAAAATAAAAATAAAAATATGACAAACATGTTGAAAGGATGAAATATTTGTCATAAGAAAAACTAATTAATTACTTCAATGATGCATTAGTATTTCATTGATTTAATTGTAACTCTCACATGATAATGTCTCTTAATAATTGAAACTTCAATGAGTTTGTGTTGATTATCGATGACTTCAATGATTGCATTAGTTTTACCAACCATAAATTAATTATTACTTTTTTTTTAAAAAAAAAATATGTTTTCTTAAACATTGCACATGTTAGTGTGTATTAGGCCTGTTTGGCTCAGCTTTTAAGCTGGTCAAACTGACTTAAAAGCTGGTTTTTGACTTATTTGACTGTTTGGCAATACTCAAAACAGCTTATTTTAAGCTAAAAAAAACTTATTTTAAGCCAAAAGTTAAAAGCTGGGGTAGGGGTGCTTTTTTTTTTAGCTTATAAGCTGTTTTAAGTTGACTTTACTTTTACCCTTTTGCCCTTAATATTTTTATATAATCCCCAAATTACCCATCCTTACTTTTACCCTTTTGCCCTTAATATTTTTATATAATCCCCAAAGAAATTGTGAATGATAGCAAAATATAATTATTTATGGCTGTAAAATATAAATTAATTAACTTTTATTATGTTAACAGTTTTTAAGGGTATTTCAGACATTTTGATTTAAAAAGCTATTTATCAGCACTTATTTGCCAAACACATCAACAACTTTTTTTTTAACTTCAGCACTTTTATCCAAACACATAACTGCTTATTTTAAAAATAAGTTTCAGCACTTTCAAAAGTACTTTTTTAAAGCTACTTTTATTAAGCCCATCCAAACGTGCCCTTAGTCATCAAACCATCTTATTGGTGTAATTAGTTAAAGACAAGATGATCTAATTAATTATCAGTTGTCAAGCCGTTTTGTTTGTTAGATGTATAATATAATAATTAATAATAAATTTTGATAATAAAAAACATTATTATTGGCCCTATTGTAGGAGTAGTTAATGACATGTTTTATCGCTTGTCTGGTTGGTAGCAAAATTGACATATCATGATTATGTACTATAATAACATTATTATTGTGAAAAAATAATTAATTAAAACTTTTTAAACTAGTTAACATAATCTTACATGGTATCAAAATAAGCAAAGATGTTATAATTCGATCGATAACATAATTTCATGTGCTTTGATTTATAAAAAAGAATCGAATCTACACATATGTTGCAACTCTAAACAACAACTTTCTATCTAAAAAATTAGGAATTTCTATTGAGGTTGTTAACATAATATTATATTTTTTTTAAAAAAAAAAGTCAGATCGATACATTAAGTTTTTATAAATAGAGTCGGAACATATAGGATTTATTGTAAATAGTTTTATAGTATATTTCTACCAAAAGGTTGTTTCTATGACTTTGAAAATTTGACCTTTTAACCATACAACGACAACTCTTAGTGGGCTAACCAATTTTCAGTTATGTAACTTCTATTATGAAATTTGAAATTTCACCATAAAAGTTACTTGTAAATTTTAGGGAAAAATGCACAAGTACTCTCTCAATCTACGCTTAAAATTTCAGAGACACACTTATATTATACTAAACCCCCCTGTATTTATTTTATAAGTAATTTTTTACCTATTTTCGGTCTCCGTGACACTAGCTTGAAAAAAAAGTCAACCAATATTGGGCCCACAAGATAGTACCACGTAGGCCGAAAAGGGATAGAAAGTTATTAATAAAATAAGTTCAGGGGGTAATAGGACCTTAGTATAGTATTAGTGTGTCTCTAAGATTTCAGGCATAGGTTAAAGGGGTAATTGTGCATTATCCCTAAATTTTATTCTATACTAACACTTTTTTTCCAATTATATCAGCCCAAGCGATTGGACCACTGGCACGTCGACCTCGTCATCAACGAGGACGTGTTATGGTGAGACCGTGCCGATGACCGGCACGGCGTATCCGGGCACGTTCCCGGATCAAATGGGGGTGTTGAAGGAGGTAATAGGAGACATGAACAACCCTCCATTTATTTTGGACATAACATTTTTATCAGCTATGAGAAAAGATGCACACCCTTCTATCTATAGTGGTGCACTCACTTCTGAGCAAAAGGCAAATCCTGATCACTCTGCTGATTGTAGTCATTGGTGTCTAGCTGGATTGCCAGATACTTGGAATCAACTATTTTATACTGCTCTTTTCTTTTAGACCGTTATTATTTATCACGACAAATTCCATGTGATATATCAGATTCAGTTAAGGAAGTACGAAATTCTTAATTCGCTCGATACGATATGGTGGCAATTGGTGCAAAGTTATATTTAGGGAACACATTTCACATCTACTAAGATCAAAGATGTACTTGAGTAGAGTTTTAGTTTCTATTGGTGTAAATGTGTTTTAAGAAAAAGTATGTTGTTCATTTTGTAATTATTCACTTTTTGTTGGTCCATTTTATTGAACTTTGGTTATATGATCCCATATCCATTTCAATCTCATTTTGACTTTTATGTTATGTTTGATTAAATAGATCTCGCTCTTATGCCTTTATATGTTAAAAATTAGGGTTGAAAATTAGATGCATGAAATATCACACGATTCGTGAAAGAATCACATAAAAGGAATGTGATATAAGCATTTTACCTTAATACAAACATGAATAAATAATTCATAGGGAGACAATTTTACTGTTACTTCAAATCATCCTCCTACGACTTCAAATAATTATATATTGAATTAGCCAAGTGAAACTTATAATATTGTATTAACCAGATCATGCTACGACGACTTTACTGTCACTTCAAATCACCCTTTTACACCTATATTGAATTAACCAGATCATGTGAAGCACGAATATAATCGTCTTTGTTTTTCGGGGTGGGGGGGAAAGAATAGGGTCACAAAGCAATGTACAAGGACTCAGAAAGTTGAAACAAGAAGGATGACTATAACCAGAACTTTACATATACCAATATTACAAAGTCCAGAAGGACACTCTATATAGTGCCAATAGAGTTGAGGGTAAAAGGGAAAACAGTACAATTAGACACAAGCATCAACTAGGAACAATAGTGGTGCTCAAGATCTTCAAAACCTCTATATGGTTTTGGTTTTTTTTATTCTAGTTAAAAACATTGACCCAATGCTCTTCTATGCAGCAGGATATCTAAAAGACATGCTGCTCCTTCCTGTAATAACAACAACAACAACAACAATAATACTAATTTTTCAAACATCAAGTCATGGACAGCAAGAGACTAGTGCTAGTTAGCTTCTTATTGTGAGCTCTGCAGCCACGCCAACGCCTATCATCCTTGGCATGTTATTGATGATCGGGGTGTCCAAATTCCCATTAGCAACACCGGATAGATGGTTGTCATAAGCAGAGTTATGTACACCGATAGCAGCCCTACCGGAAGGATCAAGGTTGTTCGACCAAGAAGCATCCCACTCGATTGCTTTAGCTGTGCTACAAGCTATACTCGGTCCTCCAGGAACTGTCAGGCTAGCTGAGTTCTGCAAATCCAACAACCGATATGGTATTAGTGTTTCAAGACAAAGTCTGCAACTTTAAACTTTCGTATATGGTACTAGTGTTTTGATTTTAGGAGCTCGCGTGCCTAGTATTACCTGTGGGAAGAACCTGTCGAAAATCATTCTGTAATAGTATCCTTCTTTCGTGGTCGGAGTGTTATGTGGGAAGATATGAGCAGCATTAAGCATCATCCTATCAGTCACCTAAGAGACACAAAATCGTATACAAGATCATTCGACATAGTGAAAGAAAACAACGAATATGAACGATAATGCTTGTAATAGTGAGCTAACATGTTGTTCAGCATGTGCTTTGAGCCCATCGATCCAACTATAGCCTACGCCATCGCTGAATTGTTCTTTCTGCCTGTACAGAATATGCTGCAGGGCACAAAAAACAGGACAGACATGTTAGTTTTAATCCATAACTATTGGCAAATCAGCACGAATTATATGACTTTCGACCTTTGGAAGATACGGTTGCTCCTCATCATCAAACGCCTTCCTAAGAACCCACTTCTCGATCCTTCCTTGATCATGTTTAATCTAAAATGGACGAAACAAGTTACAGTCAAACCCCAGTACAACACCGTTACAATGTGATATCTTTTGGTTGCTATAGAAAAATGTTGTTATCGAGAACCTATAAAAGATCTGTTCCACAAAAAGCATAGTTGTTATAGTGAAATGTTTGGCAATTCAAGTTTAATTTCTTACCATCTTCCACTCGGGATCGATACTCATGGCAACATTGATGAACTCTTTATCCAGAAATGGTACTCTAGCTTCTAAGCCCCACGCAGACGTTGCCTTGTTTGCTCTTAAACAGTCATACTGGTGAAGAGCTTTTATCTGCGCGTAAACATGAAGAACAGGATCAGCATTTTTTTAACTCGTCCTGTCTCAACGAGGTTTTTGACAAGGCAATATTCCAAGAATGATTTATTACCTTGCGACATGTTTCCCTGTGAAACTCCTCCTTGTTGGGAGCCTTGTGGAAGTATAAGTAGCCACCAAAAATTTCGTCAGCGCCTTCTCCTGATATAACCATCTTCACTCCTAGTGATTTGATCTTACGCGACATAAGGAACATAGGAGTGCTTGCTCTTATTGTTGTAACATCATACGTTTCGATATGATATATAACATCTTCAATAGCATCAATCCCGTCCTGCAGAAATGAAACGCGTTGTTTGACAACATGAAAAAACAGAACATTAAAATCAAAGTAACACCTCGATTTACAAACCTGAACAGTGAAGTGAAACTCGTGGTGAACGGTTCCTAAAAAGTCAGCAACTTCTTTCGCAGCCTTAAGATCTGGTGAACCCTGTTCAATCATAAAACACACAGATTTATAGATGCACAAGTGAAAAAACGGGCACGTATAGGTTGAAACCATCAAGTTTAAAATTCTTGATCCGCTTCTGAACTGACTCACCTCGAGACCAACACAGAATGAATGAAGTTGTGCTCCCCATTGCTTAGCAGCTTTCGTTCCAGCCAAGTATCGAGCAGTTACAGAAGCAACCAAAGACGAATCAAGTCCCCCCGAGAGCAGAACTCCAAAGGGGACATCAGTCATCAACCGTTTGATAACAGCCTACAAAATCACCACCACTCATTAAGATCATTTGTACAGACAGACTTCTCGGTTACTAAGACCCAAAGTCGACAGATAAACAATACTAATACCAAATAATAACAATTACTCACATTTTCAAAGGCGCGCCTCAGAACCAAAGTGTCGTAAGGAGTGGAAGGAATAGCCTCAGAGAACCAAGCGGGATTGTACCATCTCCTAAGCCCTCCGTTCTTGCTCGAGTACAAGTGTCCCGGAGGGAAAACTTCAAAATGTTCACAATCATCATTCAAGCCCTTTAGCTCAGATGATATCCACACAGACCCTGTGACACACAATAACATATATATCACTTCTAGTTTGTTATTTCCGTTCAGATCCTCAAAAAATAATGCACTTGTATCGACATTTTTGATGACTACGAGCAACATATTGGAAGATCTGTATCTTACCATCAAGTCCCCAACCAATATAGAGGGGTGTAATTCCAATGGCATCACGAGCAGCAAGAAAGCTATTATCGCGAGTATCCAATAATACGAAAGAGAACACTCCATCCAACATGTCAACAAAATTTTCTCCATACTCTTCGTACTGATCAACACATACATAAAAACTCAATTAAACCAAAAATTACTTATAAGTCAATCTAACCAGCTTATAAACGTATCTAAAACACCCGATTTTTCTATTATAATTCACTAGCCTAATTTAAGACTATACTTACAAGATGAGCAATAACATCACAATCACTTCCAGTCCTAAACTTGTGATTAGGCATAAGCTTTCGAAGTTTTTCATGATTATAGATCTCTCCATTAACCTGCAAAATTCGACACAAAATCAATCATCAAAATTTTTCATCTTTATGTTGCTTCCAAACTCTCCAAAAATATCGACTAGTGCATGTCAGATCCTCCAAAAGTAACAAATTTTCGTACGACATTAACACAGGCATGCACGACAACATTTTTGAAGAGTCTGAACAACAGTAGAGGGCAACTCACAGTAACAACAATCTTTTTGTCTTCATTAAACAGAGGTTGATCACCAGAAGCAGGGTCGATAATTGCTAGACGTTGATGTGCTAAATAAAAATCACCATATTGAAATATTCCACTCCAATCCGGTCCGCGATGCTTCAACCTATCGTCACAAAATTAAATTTCTGTTCAATATCGTCACTTCTAAAAGTTGAATACAAAATTTTAATCTTGATAGGTTGGACTTTTAACTCATTGTTACTTTCAACGATTTACGTAAAAATTCTAATAAATTCTGAATCCGCCAATGCTAAGACTAGTAAAACAAAAATACTATGTTGTATAAACTATTAAGGCATTGTTCCCCATCAACATCATGAACAAGACATGATGGTTGGTCTAAGAAAAATTTAATAATCAATCTAGAGATTTTATATCCCACGTTAGAAATAAATAATTATCACAATCACTGCCAGGTGTCAACTCAAGTTAGTTACGTCAAAATAATTTTTTTCTATCTATTTTTAATTGTCATGTTATATTTTTCAAAAATTAATATGACTTATATTTAAAATTACATTAATTTAATTCTTAAATTATAAAAAAAATTATGAATTTTAATTTTTTTTCATATGAATATGATTAAAAAAATATCATCAAAATTATTATCGATTGACTCGAAATAATGACAATTAAAAGTAAAATGATGTCACTTTAGCTTACCAGGAGTTTTTTAATATTCATTAAACAAAGGGCACAAAAAATACATATATACAACATATAACTCTACTAGAGAATAAAATTTCACGGATTCAACTGAATTCATTTATTTCAAATAAATATATTTAAAAGAAATAAGCTTTAATTTTTAAATGTCTCTATCGCCAGCTCAATGCGCAAAAAAAATAAAAAAATAGGAACATTAATTTTATTTACTTATATCCCACTAATAATCTCTAACACTAATGCCCCATGAATTATAATACAAAAATATATAAAAATACAACCCATAATAAGGACATAAGTGTCAATAACCCTTCAATGCATACACAGATCTATCATTAAGAACTACGAATTCGAGAGAAATTAATAATTTTGATTTAGATCATATAATCATATAACATGTATAAATAATTTATCGAAAAATGAAAGGGGAAAATAATTTGCCTGCGAGAAAGCTCAAGAACTCGAACCCTTTTAGCCTGAGAATCATCCGAACAACCCAACAAAGCCAAAATTCCACACATGATTATTGATCAAATACTTCCGATTAAAAAAAAAATAAGGTTTAGTAAAAAAAAAATTTACGAATTTTTTAAATTTTTCTTTTTTTGTAAATAAAGATATTTCAAACTGAAACTGGATAATAATAAACAGAACAGAGAAAAATATGCAAGATTTTTGGAGAAAAAGAACACGTTGTTTGTGAATTTGCGTACAAATGGAATTGTGTGAATAAACCGACCCAATTGCCCACGAATTTATAGGCGTTTTCGAGAAGACTACGTCATTCTCTTCAAGCGGCGACGTTTTGCTTTGCTTTTTTTTTATTTTGGTCCCGATTCGACGTATTAGAGATTGATTAATTTAGATTCGTATAAAATGCTTTTTATGAAGTATGAACGTTTTTTTTATATTTATGGTTGGAAGTAAGGAAGAGACAATTTCATGTCCACTGTACCATATCTTTTGATAGTCTTTTCTTTCCGCTTTTATCTTTTTTCTTTTTTAAGTTTAATTTATACTATATCCGTCAAGTTTTGATTGTCATAGTTTTCTTAAAGTTTTTTATAATTTAACTAAAATATTATGATGTATTTTTTTCATCATATTAATATGTAAAAAATTAGAATTGATAGTACTTCTCATATCGTTTTGAATATTTGAACTTTTTGTTTAAAATTATTAAATTAATGTAATCAAGTTTTGACTGTCATAGTTTTTTTAAAAGTTAAATAGTAATAATTTAACTAATATATTATGATGTATTTTTTCATTATATTAATATGTAAAAAATTAGAATTGATAGTACTTTTCGTATCGTTTTGAATATTTGAACTTTTTGTTTAAAATTATCGAATTAATATAATCAATTTTAACTTTAAAAATGAGTCAAATTAACTTTTAAAAAACGCAACATGTGAATAGAGGAAATAAGGGAGTATATAACACTCACACTTTCTTTTGTTTCTATTTATATGTCCTTTGTTTTATTTTTATGTCACTATTTTAAATTTCACGTGCATTATTAAGAAACTAAATAAGTTTACTGTTTTATTTTTATTTAATTTAATATTTTCTTAAGTTAATTTTTCAATCGATGAACATTATTTGATAAATAAAAGTTATTTACTTAATTTTTCTATGCTGGTCAAATGTATATTTTCATGAAAGTAAAATAGGAAAAGAGACATGTCGTTTAATTATGTGAAAAAATAAATATTAAGAACCATTAATTTTTAATAAAGACCTCGTACAAAATACGAACAAAGAGAATTATTTTTTAATTTTATCTTTTTACCTGACATATTTAAATTGTCAAATTAAATTTTATTTTGATATATTTTATTTGAGATAAATGAAAGTTATGTACATAAATAATTTTAAAGATACAACGAGTTCTATACTTAAAAATATATATTGAAAATTGAAGTTATAGATTTTAAATTTTTGGGTTTTACCTTTGATGTATATGAGGTTATTTTCCATAATAAATAAAATTTCGATAAGCAAAAATAACTATCATGAATTGAAAATTCAAACTATATTTGTAATTAATAAAAACAAGTAGACAGTCGGTGTATATAAAACTCAGAATTCAACATCATTATTCTATATATAATAATAATAATAATATTCCTAACATAATTTTTTTAGTTTAGCAACAATGAATTAATAGGTTAGAATCCTTAGCTTCTTTGAGTATTACGATTATGGTATATTCTTGGACCACCAACAACCACAAGATAACTAGCATTTATCGTCAATCAGTATCAATAATTATTTTTATCATTAATTATCATCATTAGTTATAATCGTACGTTAATTATTATAAGCTATCACTGAACAAAATGTTGTCATTGCCAACGAACCACCATATATTGGCTAGCTTTTACTGGTTTCGACTAATTCCATGAGATACTTATCATTTTTCATCAATAATATGTATTTTCTCTGTCCACAATTATTTGGCAAGATATATTAAAAGTAGATGTCTAAAATTAATTGTCAATTTAAACAACCAAGAAATAATTAGTCATTTTTACTCCAATTTGTTCATTTGAAAAATTATGTGGACTTTTGATATTCTTGATATAGTAGAGTTATATTAATCGAATTACACCTTGTACTAAATTTTCCTTGAGAGGCATGACCTTACCCTGACAAACAATTGTGGACGGAGAAAGTAATAGATAACTCTGTTTACTAGGCTAGGACCGATGAAAACTAGCGTTTTCGATTTCTAAGGTAATTTGAGCATATTATCTCTTAATGCTCAACCATTTCATTGACCATAACACCGCAATTTTGATTGTTAAAACCACCTATCATCTTCCACTACGACCATCACTAGGTTTTGAAATGGTGATTGATTATGCCCATTATATTTAGATATGTATAGAAAAACAAGTTATATATTCAAATTTGAATCTTTAAATTTCAATAAAAAAAAACAAGTTTAAAACATGGAAATTTATGAGAAATTACCTCTATTAATGACTATCATGCACGTATAAGATTTTTCAAATTTTTAAAAGATAAAGTCAGAATTTTTTATTATATTTTTTTCCTTTATCTAATTTAGATTTATCCAATCTGAGTCAGCAACAGTTATCTACTTCAACTTCATTATTGAAGTCAAATTTTCTATACTGCGTCGATTTTTTTCTTATATTTTCCAAGCTGTCCACGTGTTTATATTTGGTAGCTCAAACAACTCACTAACTCTTATTGGTTCTACCTTACCTACGTAACATGTGGTGTAATGATGAAACTGTTTAATATTAAATCGAAGGTTTCAAATTTAAGTCGTGATAAGAATCTTACTTATCTCGTAAAATGTACATATGATGATAAAATAAATTTTTTCCTATTTATTTTGTAACACTTATTTTCAGTTTTTTTATCTAACATATTTAAAAGCTTTTTTAATACATATAACATATTTGACATAATTTAAATTTAAATTATGTTAATTCAAATCATATCATTATTTATAAAAAAAAAAGAAGTAAACTTATAGTTAAAAACTTTACGAATTATAAGCATAAATTTTAAATTTACCTCTAATTACGCAAATAAAAACTAACAAGCACCTCTAATAATTTTATTTAGATGATCATAACTTGGTATATTTACATCATCAAAAGTTGTGGAAATGAATTAATTGTGATGACATAAGTTTTGTATATATGTGTGTATGTATAGTCAGATTGACACTGAAACTTTGAAGACTTTTAAAAATCAACAACTTAGAAAATTGTTATTTTTCTTCTTCTAGGTGACGTAAAACCATAAGGCATTATAATTCATAAAATAATTCAAATATATAATTGATATCTAAAAAAATATATAAGAAAAGTTGAAAGGTTTATTTTTTTAAAAAATAATCGAAAGGGATATTTAGAGGGACTTATCATTTTCCTTATATAGTTTTCTGTCAATCCAATAATAATTGTTCACGATTAACTTGACACATATGTTCAAATGTACTATATGATGAATCTGGTCCATTAGTTGATTATGATACATAATGAACTTGGTTCTTTAGTTAGTTACGATCATTCCATTAGTTCGTTACTTTGTGATGAACTGACATAATTTGGTTAGAATTCAATTAGAAGATATTTGTAAATTTGCACTAGAAATAGCATCATATTCTCTTTTAGGACCGAATGTACAAAAAAAAATATGATCAATACAATTTCTTTTCTATTTTTTCCTCTAAGCTAGATTTAATTAATGGAGTTGTGAATTTGTGAGCTCATATTTTTGCATGGTATCAAAGCAACACCACTGTTAATTGTATAGAGAAGAATTGTAAAAGAATTTATCTCCTCAAGATAATTGTTTTTATTGCTTGGAAGTACATACAATAATGATAACCTTCAAAATTGATTAGAACGATCTTTTGTACGTCTTGTTATTCCCTGTATGCAGGTTAGCAAAAAGAGAAATAGAAGTCGATAAAACAGATAGTCGATCGACAATTTTGTTTTTGTAAGTAAATGTACGCGAAGAGAAAAAATTTTATGTGTTGAAATACAAAAAAACTTGCAACAAGGAACGCGTATATTCGACAATGGTGTGAACGCTTCTGTTCAAACATGTCGTTTTAGAATGTTGTGTCTTTTTGAGAAAAAATGACGTCTTTTCAGAAAGAACAGTTCCTTCAGAATGACGTTACCGTTACACGCGAATTAATTATGTTAATTAACTAATATCCATTAATTTATAAGAGAAAGAAAATCAATTAATGATATTGATTAAATAAATTGTCCAAAATATTATCAATCAATCACATAATTTGCTAAATTCAAATACAAATCTAAAGTCCAGTAAGCGAGCGGCGACGATGGTGCAAGGGACAACTTTTTCTTAACCCTCTAAGAACTAAAGGAAATGTTTTCTAATATAAGGACAATGATTTTCTTTTCTTCTATCAATATGGGAGAAGTGACTTTTCATTTGCTTTTCGTTCTCCCTCCAAAATTGATTCCTCCACATTTTCCATTTTCTCTTCTTATTTCTCATCCACACCTAGCTAAAACCCAACAATTCCCCATCCACACCTTGCTAAAACCCAACAATCCCCTACATGAATGGAGAATGACTATAGTTAAAACATATACATCAAAAAGTTGTGTCTCGTAAGAAGGGCTAATCACATCTGGATAAGTAGATTTCCCTTTAAACTTTTCGTGGTGAACATAGATCGGATATACTCGGTTAATCGATAGATTTGATAAATCCGAACTATCAAATTTTTGTGTATACCTAGACAAGATAAGTCACACAATCAATCCTTGAGTTGTTTTTGGTTCTCATTTTTTTTATTCGTTTCGGCCATGAACACATCTAGGTTAATAAGTGCTTAGAGTACTGACCTTATCAGATTCTTCTTGATGTAACGACCCGCTAGGTCGTTTTGAGAACTATAACTATTTTTACTCTTTCCGTAAAATTGAAATTGAAGACTTTGAAATATTCGATGACTACGAGCATCTAGTTGATTACCGTTACACACGAATTTCAAATAAATTTTGTTCCGCAAAATTAACTTTGTTAGTTAATTAGCATCCTAAATTAATTTATAAGAGATAGGAAATCAACTAATGAGATTGATTAAATAAATTCTGTCCAAAAATATTATCAATCAAATCATTTGTTAAATTCCAATCCAAATAGAAAGCCAAATGAACGACAACGACAGCGACGCGAGAGGCACGTTCTTCTGATATTAAAAAAAACACTTATTTTTAGGCAAAAATATAATTCTTAAGTTCTTTTAAAAATAAACCTAAAACTTACCTTAAATTTTTATGTTCTATATTTTTTTTTAAAATCTATTTATGGATCCAACTAATTATACATCTTCTATTTCCTTCACTAACACATTCTTGGAATGTACGTCTATTATGAGGCAACACACAATTTTTACCGGCTGTCATGTTTAATTACTTGATTAACCTCAACTTTTATAAGTTATTCGTTTGTATGACTTGAAAAAAATCAAATTCAATGATTAAACTATTTACAAAAAAAAAAATAAGCTAGCAATTATTTTTATTTAGTTATGTTGTACTCTAGATTTATGAGACATAAAACATTGAAGCTAATTAGATTATCTAGTAATTCATTATAAATAAAATAGTAAATTTGTGTTAAACTTATAAATATTTCTAATAGTTTTTAAAACTTATTGATATAAATCTTATTTCATATTTTTTTTCCTTTCAAAAAGTGATAGTATATTCTTGAACCTTTTTTTAAAAAAAAAATGAACTATAAAAAATGTCAATAATTCATTTACATTTGACCAAGAGAGTTGCTCCCTCTTTCCCTAACTATAAAAAATGTCAATAATTTATTTATAATAAAATATTCATAAAAATAAATTATATTAGATATTTAAGTTGGTCACTCTTTTTGAGAGATACACACACTTAATATGTAAAGTGAACAAAAAAATAATGTAACAATATCAAGATTATTTAGGAGGCAATAGACGCTTACATAATTAAAGTGTTTTTTCGAAAATTTGGGATAAATTCAGCGATTACTTTATATCGTTATTCTAAATATTTCTTGAGAATTTTTTGGCAAAATCTTTTTGGCCATAGAATTTGTTTAGTTTTGAATTTTTTTGGGCAAAACCCCCAAAAAAAAACATACTTTTTGTGCAAAAATTATAATTATTAAGTTTTTAAAAAAATTTAAAACTTATCCCAAATTTTTGGTTCTATACTTTTTTCAAAAAGAATATCTATTTATGAGTCCAACTAATTATATCTTCCATTTTCCTTCATTAAAACACTCTTCACATGTACGTCTATTTTAAGGCAATAGTAACCATCTTATTTTAGTGTAAACATAACTATAATTTAGATAATGACTTTCTAAATAGTTTTTAGAACTTATAAATACAAATCTTATTTAGTTCTTTTTTTTTCTTTCAAAAAGTGATATATTCTTAAACCTTTTTTTAATTAAAAAAAAAAAAAGAACAATAAAACATGTTAATAATTCATTTATATCTGGCCAAAAGACTTACTAAAAATAAGACCTTAAACTAAGGGGTTGTTGCCTAGTGTATGTCATAAAAATAGATCACTTCTTGTTCTATGCATAGGAGGAAAAAAAAAACTAGGCATTATTGCTCCATTTTGATTATGTCATTCAAAATAAGAATAATTTACAACTTTTATTTTAACCAAAAACAACACTATAGATTATTTATTATTCACGTTAACTTTATTATGTGTGAGTGATTTTGATATACTCCTAAAATACAAACTTATACTAAGTAAGCATCAATTTAATCTCATTATTAATAATTAATAGTGATGGTCCTCTCATGCACAAAAAGTCATATCTCCTTGTAACCCTCCCACCTACTCCCTACCCAAAAATTTGTCTTTGTATTAAGAAAATTTGATATCTGTATTGATCTGATTAAATTTGGATTCGTGTTGAATAGTCTTATGTTGGAAGGTAAAATACTCTCTAATAAACGTGATTTCATATTTAATAATAGTGCTCGAACCTAAAACTTCCAGTTACAGATGAAGGAATATATAATTACCGCTTCACCACAATTATTATTAGTTTTGGAAATATTTATGATATACATTAATTATAATTAATACCTTCCATCCGGAAATGTTTGTCATGGTTTCTATTTTTAGAGTTAAACTATAAAAACTTTGACTAACATTTTAAGATGAATTTTTTCATCATATTAATATGCAAAAAATTGTAATTTATAGTACTTTTCATATAGTTTTAGAATATCTAATTTTTTTTGTTTAAAATATCAAATTAATGTGATCTAATTTACCTTTGAAAATTAGTCAAATTGACTTTGGATAAGCGCAACATGACAAATAATTCTGGAAGGAGGGAGTACTCTATAACCAACCCTATTTGAAAATATTGTCAAAATAAATACTTGTTCCAGTCTAAAAAAAATAAAATTGAATGACTATTTCTCTTTTTAGAAACTCTTTAATTCCTACTTTTTATATGACATGTTAGATACTAAAAGATTGAAACACATTTTGATACGTTTAACATAATTTTAATTTAATATCACAAGATTTTATAGTCTTATATATTTTCTTAAATTCAGTGTTAAATTAAAATAGAACAAATAATTAAAACAAAGAAAAATAGCAATTTAAGACAATTGGAAAATTTTAATAGTACATACAATGAAAATTGCGAAAACAAGTTGATGTTACTTGTGAAAATTTAGCTTATGCAACTTATAAAAGCTATATATAAAAATGTTTAATGACTATTGTAAGTCTATTATTGTTTTTTATACGTCATGTAATGTGTAATTCCAAAGTTTTTATACAAGTTGACATATAAAATTCATGTAAAAAATTAATTTAATGAGTTGAGTTATAATGAACCCCCACAATAAGTACGTGTACTTATATATGATGAAGAACTAAAAACAAGAAATGGTGACTAAGCTAGTTCTTGTTGCCCCATTTTGATTATGACATGGAAATAGGAATCATAGTTACTTTAAAGAGAAAAAAAGGATAAAGAAATATATTTGAATTTTGATCGAAATTATTGTAATAATATTAAATTTTAGAAAGAAATAATGTATTTTAAAGTTATATGTGTCACGTAGACATGTTACTATTTGTAATGGTGCAGTATTTATGATGTACACATGAAAACATATATTTATTTTTAAAATATACTATTAAATAGTGCAAGGGGGATAACAAGTTATTTCCAAAACTCGGTATAGTTAAAGTCATTTCGGTCAAAATTCAGATATATTTCGAACCTTTTCCTTTTACTTTAATTACTCAAGAAATAAAAGAGAGATTTTATTATTCACATAAACATTATAAATGTATGTTTGATTTTGATTATTTTACTCCGAAAATAAAAATTTCACTTTCATGAACAATAGGAAATGTACTATAGTAATTGTATTTAAACATGTCAAATGAACTTAGATTTATAATAAAGATAATCGACTCATTGATAGTTATGGAATTTCTCTTAATTGGCTTTTGAAATGTTTGATATTATTGATAGTTATGAAAATTGAAAATAATCGACATTGTTTAAAAATAATATAATTGAAATTATAAGTGAAATTTAAAGGTTTTTTTTTTTGTTTTTGATTAAATTATAAGTAACAAGAATCAAGATAATAAATTGATATTATACTTATGAAGATCTTATATACGTTACTAACGTTAGTAATAACGTTAGTAATAGACAGTATATATATAAAAGTTTATTGACCATTTCCAAGTCCTTTACTATATTTCATATGTCCGTGAAATTAACTCTGAAGTTGTTAGAATAAATCGATATTTTTTCTTAAAATCTTGCGTACGCTACTTAAAAATAGATAAGGTGTATATTGACTATCGATGTCTATTATTGTGTTTCATATATATGTCATCTTGTGTGTAAATTACTCTAACGTACTATGCATATTTATAAAGTGATATCATGCATATTATAAAGTGCTTCACCTATTAGTGACATGTTCCCTTTCATCCCGTAATACAAGCAATTGAATAAATTGGTGTCTGATCATAGGATTTTGAGATTCAAATTTAAAATAATATTTATTCATAATTTCAACTTTAATATTTAATCTATAAGTTTATAATTTGCACTAAAAAGAAAGACTTATCATTCTAAATTTTGGCAACAAAATAATTTATGATTGCTGTGAATAGATTGTTTGTATAATGTACAAGAATTATATTGAATCAATGACTCTTTAATTTTTTATTTTTTTTTTGGAAAATGCACAAGTATCTTACTTCATCTCTCTACCTATGCTCGAAACTCAAGAGACACACTTATACTTTACTAAGGTCCTATTACCCTCTCCCCTCCCCTCGAACTTATTTTACAAATAATTTTCTATCCCTTTTCGTCCTACGTGGGACTATCATTAGAAAAATTGTCAACACGCACTAGATGAGCCCAGAAGATAGTGTCACGTAGGCTGAAAAAGGGTTAGAAAATTATTTATAAAATAAGTTCGGATGTAATATGACCTTAATATAGTATAAGTATGTTTCTGAAATTTCGAATATAGATTGAGGAACTTATGCATTTTCTCTTTTTTTCTTGAAAGTTTTTATTACATTATAAATATAACTTTTTAGAAATATTAAATTTCAAACATGGCAAATCAATTAATGGGCAATTATTGGAATTTCGAATCTGACCTAATATATAGTGTTCGAATCCTACCTACATCTCTTCTGGGCGGAGGCTTACAACAATGTAATAAATATTTATGTATATCAAACATAATGTAAATGATAAAATATAGAGCAATACCTTAGTATAACTATTATTAAAGGACACGTTTAGAGTGGTAGGTATTTCTCTATTATTATTTTGAGTTCGAGTTGTAAATATCGAATTGCCTTTGATAGGAAGTATTAATATTTTATTTCTCAATATAAAACTTTTTTATATGAATTCAGATTAATTGCATTATAATACCAATATCAGATAACGAATGTGAAACTATAATTAAAAAAAAAAAAACTTAGGTATAACTTTTCAAAATGCAATAATAGTGTAAAATTAATTATTTATAAATTACCTTTTGTTTGCGTGCATATATTTAATTCTTTTAAAAATATAAAAAGTAGGGCAATTATAGGAAGAAAACAGAAAGGAAATGCAGTATGATTCTGATTAGATGTGCTATGCTATTGTTTAATTAGAGAGATTCCATCAATAATAAGTCATTAGTATTTAATTAATAGCCATGTGGGTGATTAAATAATTGTTGAAAAATGTTACTCCTTCCCTTTATTTTTATGTGTCCGCTATATTAAAAATAAATTCACTTTTATTTATTAAATTTGAAAAATCAAGAGATAATTTATCATTTTATATTTATTGTATCTTATTATTGTTATTTACTATTTATTGATTTCCCAGCACTTAGTTGACTTATAGTAATAATTTAGAGTGATGCGGTAAAATTATAATTTTAACTTTATCCTCTAAAAAAATGTGTCAAGGCAAATATAGATAACTTGACGGGAAATAGTTGATTGTTGCACAAACTTTGAAGTAATTAACAATCCTTTCCTACATTAAAGTACACCCTTCGTCTAATAATAATTGTCCACTATACTAAAAATAGTTATCTAACAATATTTTCTAAGTTTAAAAAATCAAGAGATAATTTATTTTTTATGCATATTTTACTCTAACTATTAAATATACTATTTATCAGCTAATATATTTCTTAAAGTATTAAATTTAATAAAGTTAAAAAATAATATTGTAATATTACTTCCATTATTTATTACTATTTTTTAAGAGGTATGTCGAGTCAATATTAAACAATTATTATTGAACAAAAGAGAGTATTAGAGATTCTTTTATCAATTATTATTATGTCATGTGATTAAAGACATGAATATTTAATTAAAGTTGTAAGACATTTAGTTAGTTAATTGTTGATTTCTTAATTAAAAACTCATAAGTAGTGCTTAAACTTGTGCGACCTAAAAACTTAATAACGTATCTAATTAATATGGGTTGTGATGCACTGGTAAAAGTATTTTATCTTTAATCAAAGGTTTCGGGTTCGAACTCAGGATATGGTGAAAATCCTGTTGAGAGTGTTACTCTGAATGAGCCCTAGAACACGCGATTCAAATTTATTCGGAGGTCTAATATAAACTCTAAACACCGAATAGAAAACAAAAAAGCCTTCATACTTTAGGAGAAAATGTTTTTTTAGGAAAATAAAAATATTTTTCTTGAGACTTCATATCAATTCTGGCCAAACATAACAAAAAATATTCTGTTATCCTAACATACAAAAATGCTCAAAATGGAAAAACTTCGATTAAAAGTGAATACGTAAATATAAAAGCAGTGCTTTTATATTATTGGATTTGTCAATTGTCACAAGTATTAAAATGGAAATTTGCCTAATTTCTCTTTTTATTTGGTACATGTTCATTCTAATTATGTAAAACTACGAAATAATTAAGAAAATAAAACTTGTTTAACTTATTTTAAGCAATAGTATATAATATATAACATAATTAAGTAACATGCCCAAAATAGTAATTCATCTCGAAATTTATATTCTTTAACTTCTATGTGTTTTTTTTCTTTCTGTCTCTCTTGGAATCATTGAGAAGCAGAGGCAATTTCCTTTTAAATGATTTGGATTTGTTGATAGTTCAACTACCCGTTTTTACTACTAAGTTATCATTTAGTTATTATTATTCTTACGATAACTTGTATTTATAAAGTTATTAAACAGAAACAGAAACAAGATGAAGCAGAAAAAATTTAAAATACAAGAATTAATCCGAGTCCACAGAAACTACTGTGTGTCCTTAAAAATTTAATCCCCTCACTGTACCCAAGGTTATGGATTAATTTCTCCCAAGATAAAACGGATTAAACCTGTTAAAGAAATAGCGGTACCTCAAACTTCTTTAACTTCAACGAACTTAAAGAACAGCAACAAGTCACACAGACTCAGTCGATCGACACTTTGATTTTTATTAGAGAGAAAAATAAATGCAGAGAAAGAAAAATTTTCAGTGATTAAAAAATCAAAAATTGACTTCCTTTTATAGCCATTTTCAGCAAGGAACATGTCTGTTCAGTGAAATCTGTTCAGACCCATTTTATCCAGAAAGTTGTGTCTTTTGGAAAAAATAACAAATTTTTGAAAAATTGTGTCTGTTACGAAAATAACTACTTTTTGGAAAGTAACAACTTTTCGGAAAAGTAACAACTTTTCGGAAAAGTAACAACTTTTCGAAAAAGTAACGACTTTTCGGAATGATACTGTTACCCGCAAATTTATAAGAGATAATGTTAACAGGATTTATTTGATTTAACAAAAATTGATTAAATAAATTTTGTCCAAAAAATTTATCAATCAATCACATCATTTGCCAAATCCAAATCCAAATCCAAAGAAATGACTTTTCATTTGCACTTTGCAAATGACTTTTCATTTTCCCTCCAAAGTAGTTCCCTCACTTTTGATATTCTCTCTTTTCTTTTCTCATTCACACTTGCTAAAATCCAACAATCCCCTACATGAATGGGGAAGGCTATTGTTAAAACATATGCATGAAAAAACTTGTGTGTCTTGTAGGTAAAGGTTAATCGCATCTGGATAAGTAGGTTTCCCTTTAAACTTTCCGTAGTGAACATATATCGGATATACTCAGTCAATCGGTAGATTTGATATCTTTGAACCGTCGAGCTTTGGTGTATACCTAGACAACATATGTCACACAATCAACCCTTGAACTGTTCTTAGTTCTCATTGTTTTGTTCGTTTCAGCCATGAACACATCTTGGATAGTAAGTGCTTAAAGAACTGGCCTTACCGGATTCTCCTTGAAGCGGCTTACACTTCACACTTACATAGGTGATTTCTAAATGTGTTATCCCATAGATACACAATTTGATATTCCCTGTATCAAACTTAGAAACCATTAAAAAGTCCTTATGTCTTTATCCTGGTTACTAAACATTGTCTCATCATGAGAATGGACCATAAAATAATAATAATATTTTTTTTTCCTTTGACAATGTTGAACCGTCATCAATGACTTTGTTTTATCTCCTTGAACCTAGATCTTGGGATCTCCAGTCTTCTAGGTAGAGTTACCGCCACGATGACTTGTTCTCGGCCATAGTCCCATTCCCGTCGATGATTTCTCAACTCCCTCTCTATTTAGGCCTTTTGTAAGTGGATCCGACACATTATCTTTTGACTTCATATAGTCAATTGTGATAATTCCACTAGAGAGTAGTTGTCTCACAGAGTTATGTCTTCGTCTTATGTGACGAGACTTGCCGTTATACATAATGCTTCCAGCCCTTCATATTGCAGCTTGACTATCACAATGTATGCATATAGGGGCCATTGGTTTGGGCCAAAATAGAATATCTTCTAAGAAATTCCGGAGCCATTCAGCTTCTTCACCTGCCTTGTCTAAAGCAATGAATTCAGACTCCATTGTAGAGCGAGCTATACATGTTTGTTTGGATGATTTCCAAGATATTGCTCCTCCACCAATAGTAAAAACGTATCCACTTGTGGATTTTGTTTCAGTTGACCCAGTAATCCAATTTGCATCACTATATCCTTCAAGAACGGCTGGATATCTGTTGTAATGTAAAACATAGTTTTGAGTGTCATCTAAGTATCCCAAAACTCTCTTCATTGCCAACCAATGATTATGATTAGATTACTTGTGTATCGACTCAGTTTACTGATAGCGCAAGCTATGTCTGGTCGTGTACAATTCATGACATACATTAAGCTTCCCAATACGCTAGCATAGTCCAATTGAGACTGACTTTCGCCTTTATTCTTTGCAAGATGAAGATTTACATCAATTGGAGTCTTTCCCCTTTTAAAATTCAAAAATTTGAATTTTTCAAGTATCTTTTGAATATAATGAGATTGAGACAATGCTAGACCGTTAGGAGTTTTAAGAATTTTAATTCCTAATATCACATCAGCAACTCCTAAATCTTTCATATCAAACTTACTAGCAAGCATACGCTTTGTAGCTTTTATATTAGCAATGTCTTTGCTCATTATAAGCATAGCATCTACATATAGGCATAAAATAACTTCCTGATTTGGAGTATCTTTAATGTAAACACATTTATCACATTCATTGATCTTAAATCCATTTGACAACATGGTTTGATCAAACTTTGCATGCCATTGTTTTGGTGCTTGTTTTAGCCCATAAAGTGACTTAATAAGTTTGCACACTTTCTTTTCTTTACCAGGAACTACAAAGGCTGTTCTATGTAAATTTCCTCTTCAAGCTCTCCATTTAAGAAGGCTGTTTTTACATTCATTTGATGAATTTCAAGACCGTATACTGCAGCTAGTGCAATTAACATCCGAATTGATGTAATCCTAGTCACTGGTGAGTATGTGTCAAAATAATCAAGACCTTCTTTTTGTCTAAAACCTTTGACAACAAGTCTTGCTTTATATTTGTCAATAGTTCCATCGTCTTTCATCTTCCTTTTAAAGATCCATTTTGAACCCAAGGGTTTGTTCCCTGGAGGAAGATCAACCAACTCCCAAGTATGATTGCTTAAGATTGATTCAATTTCACTATTAACAGCCTCCTTCCAAGAGGTTGAGTCGCTAGACGACATTGCTTCCTTGAATGTTTGAGGCTCACTTTCAAGAAGAAATGTTACAAAATCTGATCCAAATGAAGTAGATGTCTTTTGACGTTTACTGCGTCTTGGACTTTCTTCATTTTGTTCATTCTCTTTTGGTTCTTCTCTGGGTTGTTTAGATCCCCCACTAGATGACTCAAGTCTAGTTTTATACGGATAGATATGTTCAAAAAATTCAGCACTATCTGATTCCATTACCGTATTATCATGAATATCCGGATGTTCGGACTTATGAACCAAAAATCGACATGCCTTACTGTTTGTGGCATATCCAATGAATACACAATCCACAGTCTTAGGTCCTATTTTTACCCTCTTAGGTATAGGAACTTGGACTTTGGCTAGACACCCACACACTTTGAAATATTTCAAATTGGGTTTTCTATCTTTCCATTTCTCATATGGAATTACATTTGTCTTTGAGTGAGGCACTCTGTTAAGTATCTGATTTGCTGTAAGGATAGCTTCCCCCCACAAATTCTGTGGTAAATCTGAACTTATAAGTAATGCATTCATCATTTCTTTTAAAGTTCGATTTTTTCTTTCTGCAATTCCATTAGACTGATGAGTGTAGGGAGCAGTAGTTTGATGGATTATTCCATTTTCTAAACATATTTCTGCAAATGGAGATTCATATTCTCCACCTCTATCACTTCTGATCATTTTGATCTTTTTATCTAACTGATTTTCAACTTCAGTTTTATATTGCCTAAATGCATCTATTGCTTCATCCTTACTATTTAGCAAATAGACATAACAATATCTAGTGCAATCGTCAATAAATGTTATGAAATATTTTTTCCCACCACGTGATGGTGTTGTCTTCATGTCACAAATATCAGTGTGAATCAATTCTAAAGGATTTGAATTCCTTTCAACAGATTTATAAGAATGCTTAGCATACTTAGATTCAACACAAATTTGACATTTTGATTTATTGCACTCAAATTTTGGCAAAATATTTAAGTTAATCAGTTTTTGCAAGGTTTTGTTATTAACGTGTCCCAAACGTTCATGCCATAAACATTTAGACTCAAGCAAGTAAGAAGAAGCAAAATCTTTATTCATATCAACTGCAATTACATTGAGTTTGAAAAGGCCATCACTAAGGTAGCCTTTTCCTACATACATATCATTTTTGCTTACTACTACTTTATCAGAAACAAATACACATTTAAATCCATTCTTGGTCAGAATTGGAATTGAAACTAAATTCTTTCTCAATTCTGGAACATATGAGACCCTATTCAAAGTCACCACCTTGCCTGATGTCATCTTTAATAGGACTTTGCCAGTTCCTTCCACCTTTGCAACAACAGAGTTTGCCATAAATAATTTTTCATCTGCAAGTGCTGGAGTATATGATGAAAATAATTCTTTGTTGGCACAAACATGGCATGAGGCACCAGAATCTATCCACCATTCTCTTGGATTTCCAACCAAGTTACATTCTGAAAGCATTGCACAGAGATCGTCCATTTCTCCTTTGGATTCAGCCAAGTTTGCTTGATCCTTCTTTTTCTTGTCCTTCTTAGGACCCCGGCACTCATTAGCCCTATGACCATGTTTACCACAATTAAAGCAGTTTCCATTGAATTTCTTCTTAGGAGGATTGCTTTTTGGACCAGATGCTTTCTTTCTTTTCTTTAATTTTGTGGTATCTTCTTCAACAAAATTTACTCCACATATTGTTGAATTACCACGTGACCACTTTTCTGCAGCCTTATTATCCTCTTCGATTCTCAACCTTACTATGAGATCTTCAACAGTCATCTCCTTGCGTTTGTGTTTCAAGTAGTTTTTAAAGTCCTTCCACAATGGAGGTAACTTTTCAATAATTGCAGCCACTTGAAAAGCATCATTCACAATCAATCCTACATTAAAGGTTATGTGAGTATTAAGGGAAAATTTAATATTTCTAACATAGGCATTAAATAAATTTATACCTTCAGCAAGGAGATCATGGATTATGACCTGCAATTCTTGAACATGGGTGACGACAGTCTTACTGTCTATCATCTTAAAGTCCAGAAATTTTGCCACAATGAATTTCTTCATTCCGGCATCTTCTGTTTTGTACTTCTTTTCTAAAGCATCCCAGAGTTCTTTTGAGGTTTTTGCATTGCTGTACACATTGTACAGATCATCTTGCAGACCACTCAAAATATAATTTTTACACAAAAAATCTGAGTGTGTCCATGCTTCTGTTACCAAGAATCGTTCATCAGCCGGAGTTTCATCTGACATAACAGGAATATTCTCATTGATGAACTTCTGCAGACTCAACGTAGTGAGATAGAAGAACATCTTTTGCTGCCATCTCTTAAAGTCGACTCCAGAAAACTTTGCAGGTTTCTCAGCCGGTGCTAAGGCAGCATTTGAACGATTATGTGCAACCGTTGTTGTTGCAGCACTTACTGTTCCTGCATTTGTTTGACTTGAATTAGTCATTTTTATTTTTATTTTTCTGTCACAAATGGCAGATAAATTAAGTATTTAAAATACTAACAGTAAAGAACAAATCTTTACACAAACTGTTTCTGATTTAACGATAAAGTTTTTATGTTCTTTTAATCGTTAATCGAATGAATTTTAAAAATTCAAGCAGAGTAGAAAACCATAAAGGTTTTAATCTCCAGAAACCTCAAATACAGAAACTGTTTAAATTTCTTAAGATTGTTATTCTTACAATAACTTGTATTTATAAAGTTATTAAACAGAAACAGAAACAAGATGAAGCAGAAAAAATTTAAAATACAAGAATTAATCCGAGTCCACAGAAACTACTGTGTGTCCTTAAGAAATTTAATCCCCTCACTGTACCCAAGGTTATGGATTAATTTCTCCCAAGATAAAACGGATTAAACCTGTTAAAGAAATAGCGGTACCTCAAACTTTTTAACTTCAACGAACTTAAGAACAGCAACAAGTCAGACAGACTCAGTCGATCGACACTTTGATTTTTATTTGAGAGAAAAATAAATGCAGAGAAAGAAAAATTTTCAGTGATTAAAAAAATCAAAAATTGACTTCCTTTTATAGCCATTTTCAGCAAGGAACATGTCTGTTCAGTGAAATCTGTTCAGACCCATTTTATCCAGAAAGTTGTGTCTTTTGGAAAAAATAACAATTTTTTGAAAAATTGTGTCTGTTAGGAAAATAACTATTTTTTGGAAAGTAACAACTTTTCGGAAAAGTAACGACTTTTCGGAATGTTACTGTTACCCGCAAATTTAAAAGAGATAATGTTAACAGGATTTATTTGATTTAACAAAAATTGATTAAATAAATTTTGTCCAAAAAATTTATCAAATTTTCCCTCCAAAGTAGTTCCCTCACTTTTGATATTCTCTCTTTTCTTTTCTCATTCACACTTGCTAAAATCCAACAGTTTTATTAGAGGTTCACGGATTAATATACATATATATTTATTTATTTTAATATAAATATAGAATCTACGAAATATTTATTGGGTTCATTGAATACACGAATCATCACCTAATTCCGTCTCTGTCAAGAAAACATCATGTGAACACATATATCTTTAAAATACACTATTAAATAGTTTATGGGGTAAAAGGTCTTCCATAAAGTTATGTATCGTAACAACAATTTCGATCAAAATTAAAAATACTTTTCAAACCCTTTTCCTTTAATTAAAGTAGAACAAAAAAAATTTTTGAATGTTTGCCGAAAATGCCCTTGGTTTTGGTTCGTTTAAAAGATGTGGTTCGGGGACTATATGTTGAGCAATTAGAAATAAATTGATACCAACACCTCAAATAATAGATAAACCCTTAAATCAATATCGGCACCATTATCAAAAAATTACGAATTATGAAGTAGGTAGGTGGATGGAGTGAGTAAATGGCAAAGCTCAAACTTAGTTAAATGACGTGAGTCAAATTAATTAGATCGTAATCTACGTAATCTTCATTTCTATTTAGTATTAATATTTGAAAATCAAAATATTTAATTTAATATAAATAATCGATCTATTTATCTATATCCCTCGATAAAGAAAAGAAAATAACAATAATTTAATACATATATTGTCAATATATGTATTGGTGTCGAGAGGACTTTGTGAAATCCAAAAAAAAAACAAAAAGATGTTCTAGGTGAACAAGTAACTAATAGTAATAATAATAATAATAATAATTGATAAGAAGAAATGAAGAATTCACTATCATCACAAGTACTTCAAATTTACCGAGCAGAATTACGACGAAGTGATAAATATTTTAAATTTTTATCGCAGATCTTGAATTCATGTATTGAGTGTGTATGGAATTATCTTTTCTAAAGAATAATTTATTATTATGTGAATCTGAATTTAATTAAATTCCAATACTTAATGAGGATGTATTTCTTACTAAAATAAATTTATTTTTAAATTTAAATTCGAAATCTTTAATTATACGTATTATTCTGCGTTGAAAAATCTTTTTTGTCAGCATGCTCTAATGATGGAAGGATTCAAAATTGTAACGTGAAAGTTAAAGGGCACATGAGTCAAAGATTTTTTAATCAAAAAATATTTAGATTATTAATTATCAAAGCGTTTATAATGTGAACAGATAATACATTAATAATTAATGACTCTACTAAGTAATTAAACCGATTTTAATAACATAATCCGCTATTATTGACATTATTAGGATGTTTTGGTTGTTTATTTGTTCATTTTGAGAGATTTATTATTTTAGAGTGAAAGACAAATTTAAAGTAAAAATAAAATTCAATTTGATTAAATTTTGTTTAATTAAAGAAATCTTATCTCGTCTAGTATGTCTACTCATTCATAGTATCTCCGTCTTTACTATCTTCATCTTGTATATGTCATGTCTTTTGAATATTTTTGATCGAATAATGCTCTATTAACATAAAAGTATTTTAAAAAAAATCTATTAAATATGTTACAATGAAATGTGCGTTTATTGTAATGCTAATGACGGAGAATTGAAGGGTAGGTTAAAGAAGCTGGACTATCATGCTTATAATTGCGCTTATTACAATTTAGGCAAATTGCACATCGAAACGGGAGAGGAAAATAGTTTTATAAATTATAAGACATATCACGAATTTATATAATACACATTAGATTATTTGGGTTTGACGATGCAATAACCCAGAGGCAAATCTATTAGTTGATTTGTTTTCGTTAAAGTTTTAGTTGTGGCAAATATGTGTTGGGAAAATGCGGACAAACACAAGTATATATGGTAAAAGTAATGGAAATAAAATGGGAAAATAACGACACCAAGAATTTTACGTGGAAACCCTTCTGAATAAGGGAAAAAACCACGAACTAAGAGGAGCAATTGATATTACTATAGTAAGGAATTTTACACTGTGTAGTCACGAATACAATACTCAAAGTGACTACTACACACTCAAAAGGAACAACACTCTTTTGGTTTCCGTCTTACTAAAATATCGCTCACACTCTATTTTTCTTCACAGACTATTTTCTTGTATAGTCTATGGAATACCTCACTTTGCTCTCAAAATGGTTTTTCTCTATAACTTGGTGTGTACTACAAATGAGCAAGAATGCTCTATTTATAGAAGGATAAAACCATGCCTATGTCACTAATGACATATGTAAACATAGCAAAGTCAAGAATGGTTGCAAATCTTACCAATTTGCCAACTACCAAATCTTTTCTTTTCAACTCCAATTACTATTCCTTTTTAACAATTGCTTGTACCAATTGAATAGCTAAAGTTGACTAAAACAATGGGATGGATTCAACAATATGATACCAGAGTCTAATGTTGTTCATGTATATGATGGGACAAACTTCAATGAAAACTTGAGTCTTTGAAAGGGATATATGTAATATGATGGAGTTTCGAAAAAAGATACATATTATGTCTTGGACGAATTTCACGTTAAAATGAAAGACAGAAGTAAAAAACTTCATAAGTTATACTATAATATCACATAATACATGCGCTTTTAGATTCATTAATGATATATTCGAAAAAACTAATTATACATGAAATGAAATTAAATTAAAGCGGATCGTACATCTCACGGACTTGGATCATGACATTTATCCACAAGTACTCAATCTTCAAACGTTGTGTGGTGACATTATTCCATAAACCAAATATAATATATTATTTTTTTTGGTAACAAATATAATATAATATTAATGGTAGTTTCATAGGAAGTTTGGTACTATGACAGTAAGATGTAGTACAATAATAGACTGTAATAATGGCCTACATTATTGGTTCAAAGATAAAAATTGAGTCAACAAGTGTAGAAGTAAAAGGAAATATAAGTGAAACAAATAATGAAATAAAGGTTGGAATGAAAATATCACTAGTTTAGGAGTAAATTATTTTTTTAATACGAGTTTTTAATATTATGAATTTTATTAGTATTTGTACTTTCAATATATGTATATGGACGTGTCAGTGTATCTGGCGTTGACATGTCCAGATATATGTATCTCGGATACATGAGGTCCAAATTAGGTATAATTTGTTCTAGATACATTTTATCAAAGTGAATTTGTATGTATTTGACTCTTTCGATCGCCTCTCTCGCTCATCTCTCTCCCTCACCTCTCCCCTTATTTTTATTGTGTTAGAGAATAATGTATCTAATGTGATTCTCGTGTATATGGAATACATAGACTATCTCGTTGTCCTCCCTCCTATCTCACTCGCCTCTCTTTTCTCTCGCTCGCCTCTCTCCTTATTTCAATATATTTGTTGGTATAGCAAAACATGTATTTCTAGGTGTATCTTATTTGAAATTTGGTACGAAAAATTATTAATTAGTAAGACAATATGTAATTATTTTAAGTTGTACGAAGAATTAATAAATATGCGGAAATATTTGTGTAATTAGATAATTCTTCTTATATATTATTCCATGTATATATAAAGCAGATCAATATGTATACATTAATATACAATCTATACATTATACAATAGACCAATATGTATACTAACAATATGCATATTTATTATTTCAGCTATAAATACTAATAATATATCTTACACTTAATTAAAATTTTGTATACTGATGAGTGCGAAAAAGATAGGTTATATTTTAATAACATATCGATTTTTATTAGAGAGATTTAAAAAAAATGGTGAAGAGAGAAAAGTAATATGAGTTTGGAGAACAAAAAATATGGCTAATTAATTATCATTCTCGTCATAGTTTATTTTGTTTGAACTCTTTAAAAATAATGTCGTACTTGTGTTAAAGTACAAAATATGCAAAGATTGCAATTCAAGGACTAGGCTTTAATTATCAAATTCTATGTTTATAATTCATTTTTTTACAAATTACAAACACACAACTCTAATTACAATAACAATTGTATATTCAGTATAGTTACAAAGTGAAGTTAGGAGAAAATAAAGCATCTACAAACATTTTTCCTACTTCAGATACAAACAGATTATTTTTGATAGATTCTCGACTCAAGAAAAAATAGTCCAATAAAATCCACAATAAGAAGTAACTGAAGTACAATAAATAAAAGATAGTAACAAAACTACCATAAAATATATATACAATAGTCGAGGAACAAAGAGTCAACATATACTAACATAAATCGAAGTACAAGAAATTATATAAAGCACAACATTACGAATATTAATATGAACAGATAACAAGTCAATACATTGTTACCCGTTACCCTTCTATCATAATCCGTTCATACTAATAGATGTAGGCCAAGCTATTTTGATACCATTATTTACAATTAATTGCTTATTAAAAAAAAATAAATTTTGCACATATACAACTTCTATTACATGCGCTATTTGAAATCATATATGGTTGAAGTTTAATTGTTGCTTCCAAATAAAATGTTTGAACACCTATCGTTGCAAAGGACCTACCTCAAATTTCATTTATTGAAATTTGATTCGACTGACGTTATATGATTTGAAGTGTAAATAGCTAATTTCATTTTATTTCTGGAGGAATTAATCTAAAATTTTAAGCAATAACGATGGAATCGAATTTCTTAAAGAACACATATAGTGAGTAATTTGCATATTTAAATTTAATTTAACATTTTCTTAATTACTACAAATTTTGCTTATTAAATTTGATCGAGGACATGAAAATACAACGGCCACAATTATATCTCTTTCGATTTAAACTATGTAAATATATTAAAATATTAAATTATATACCTAATAAAATAAAATTAAGGTAGTATAAAATTTACTAGCTATAACTCTAGATACTAATCTAACTCTCAACATGCAATTGACACTCTTATGTCATGATGTGTTCATTATTGTACGAAGTTAGAACATGTCACATGTGCATTTGGATAATTATTGTACTAAGTGATTTATCCCCACACACACACAAAAAAAATCTAATTATAAATGGAAAATGTACTCTCAACCTATGTCCGAAATTTCAGAGACATACTTATACTATATTAAGGTCCTATTATCCTCCTAAATTTATTTTATGAATAATTTTCTACCTTTTTTCGCCCTATGTGGCACCTAGCTTGGAAAAAAATGTTAACACGCGCTGGGCCAACAAGATAGTGTCACGTATGCCCAAAAGGGGTAGAAAATTATTTATAAAATAAGTTCAGAGGGTAATAGGACTTTAGTATAGTATAAATGTATCTCTGAGATTTTAGGCATAGATTGAGAGTACTTGTGCATTATCCCAATTATACAGGCATTGATTCAATTTTGGTGTGCATTATCCCAATTATACAGGCATTGATTCAATTTTGGAACACTTAGCCTACATTTTGTTTTTAGGTCACAAGTCAAGGGAGGCTCGTGAAACTTGTGATTTTTCTTATAATCCAAGTCAATTTGAATGTGCCTCGATTAATTTTATTAAATATTTGACATTTTTCATCGACAACATATATTATGTAATTATATCATCAAACTAGGAAAACTAGAAAAAAAAATCACTTGATATTTTCCTAAGGCAAAATGCATTAACTATTTTTAGTTTAGACACAAATGTCTGTTGAATACGAAATAACAGATACGTTTATATATTATGTCATATTTTTATCTTTATTATAATTTAAACTTGAAATCTTATAATACAATGTATATGGTGTTTGTCCTAATATTTATAGCCCAACTTAGTTGGTGCCCATCTTCCCTTACAAATAATTTGGGCTGTGTTACAACTAATGGGCCTAATTCTCACTGAAGAACAGACTTGTCCAAGTTTGCAAGTTCACTCTTGATGTATTTTGAGGAACTTTAATGACGAGCGAGATCGAGAGAGGGAGGAGACAGGGAGCGAGATCGGGAGAGAGGATGATAACATGTTGTATTTGTTGTATCAAATTGTATCATGAGTACAATTTATACATAATTCGAATACAATTGATACAAACAAAAGTAGTTGTCTATACTCATTGAAACACAATTGATATAGTTGAAAGACAATTGATATAGAATGCATTTGATATAGAGAATGAATGCATATTGTATTCATTATATTGAACATAATTATAATTACATGTATCATATATTGTATATAATTATACTAATGAATACAATTTGTATCAGCAAATACAATTGAGATAGTACAAATTCTCAAAATAAAATTGATACATAATACAAATAGAGTTCATCTAGAATACAAATATACTTGAAACATAATACAAATACATTAATACCTCTAACCAAAGTTTGAGCTACAAACACAATGACATATTGAGTTTGTCAACTAATAATCAATAGGAGTCACAATTTTTAAATTCAACTTTGACAATGTAAACTCAAAATATTCAATTATGGAGGCAATCAAATTTTTTAAGAATTATATACAATGTACAATATATTGGGTAAGGAAGAAAAAAAAGTATTAAATAGTAACATATCATGTGATACATATAATTATTTTTTTTTAAAAAAAAAAACATGATTATTTCATAGTATTTAGTTGGAACATTGGGATGTACTAGAATGAAAGAATTAGATATTTCATATCAACTTTTTTTTTTTATCTATGTCATTCCGCATATCAAATCAGGTCTAATTATATCTTAGAAATTGAGTAAGAATGGAAAATATTCTAAAATAACAAAATTAATTATCTTTATAAAAGACACGATAATTAATTTCGCAAGCTATTTTTATTTATCTCCGTATTTCGAAGGATCCCAAATTATATCTTATGAAATTGACTACTTTTAGTGAATTGCATGTTAAGAAATGTGCCAAATGTCACATTTACACTAAAGTCAAGACACGGCCGATCTTTTTATTAGCGTGTTTGACTTATAATTTTGAATTCCACAACAAGTCGCTCTTTTTCTTTTTCTTTTTCTTTGTTATACATCATATTTTATACGTTATCTTATTATAATTTAAAAATAATTTTATTTTTATTTTTAATAAATAATTTATAAACACATGAATATTTTTATAAGTTTTAAAAGTCTTTTTTTAAATACTAAATCAGGTCAAACAGTATTACATAAATAGAAGAGTGGAGTACTAATTTGTTGTGTAATTGTAATATAAAACTTATTAAATTATTAAAAATATTATTTGAATTGATCAAGTAATTTTATATTTGAATAATAATAACTAGACTTGAGAGTTATGTCATTCGTTTGATGAGGAATAAAAAGGAATATCTAAAATTCGAGTGACCGAAGCTGAAGCAGCTACTTTCGAAGTAACAAAAAGAAAAGTACCGATTGGAGTGGGAGAGTTAGAGTCGAAAAGAGGATTCCTCACTTCTTTCTCTCATTCAAAACCGTGCACGAGACTTTCATCTCACACGGCTCCTAAGTGATAAAAGAAAGAAGAATCCATTTTCTTTCTTTTTTGACGTTTGAAGGTGAAATACAATTAAAAAAAAAAAGTATAAATTTAGGTGAATCATCACATAAAATCTTTTTTGAACTAAAATTATATATATATTCTGTTAAGCTAATTACGATAATTGAATAATATCGTTACTATAGATTAATATGGTCTTATTTCGATAGAGAATTTCCTCTTAGTTTCTTTTTGTTTCTTTAAAAAGAACTACCATTTTCTATTTAGTATTATATTCTAAATGTTTTAAATATTTATTTTATTCTTTCTTAGGAAGGTAACATTAAAGGTTTAAGATCACATATAGGGATACTTTAAAAATAAACCAACGGAATATTTTTATAGTGTCAGTATTTCATTTTTTAAAAATTATTTATAAAAAATTTATAATATCCACCGAGAATATGAATATTATAAAATAAAACCTAGCATAAAATTTCTGAAATCATCCATTTTATATATTATATATAATTATAAATTTAAGTTTACAAATTGAAATAAAATATATTAACTAATAGAATGGTTGAGATTAATAGTCAAAAATCAAATAAAATATAATAAAGTGTTTCATCAAACACGGAAATAATACTGAAAAGAGGGTCCCACAACCGAATTACTTTGACTGTTAACACACACTCACAAATTTTTCCTTTTTTTTCGCATATATAAATACTCCTCTTTTTTCTCCTTCTCAACTTCTTCATACAAACAACGCGCAATACCAAACTACTTTTGAAAAAAAATTAAAGCAATGTCTTGTACCGTCGCTATTCCAAATTCACCGGTATTCTCGCCGGCGACTAGGATTCCGGTGACTAATTCTCTCTTATGTAAATCGGCTTCATTTTCATCTTCTTCGCCTTCTAGGAAATCATCTGAATTTCGAATTTTAACGAAGTTTCCTTCATTTACTTTTTCTTCTTTGTCTCCGTCTTCGCAATTGAAAATTCTTCTGATTGAGAAATCTTCACAGGCAACGATTAGCGTTAACAGAAATTCTTCTGAGTGTTCAACGTCTGCACCGGTTTCTACTTCTACGACGGTTTCGAAGAGGAAGAGACCTGCTAGATTGGATATTCCGGTCGTTTCGACGAATTTTGGAAATTTTCCGGAAACTCCGACGGCAGCGGCGGATTTTGTTGAGGTTGAAGGCGATGAATATTCTGTTTGTTGTAAACGTGGAAGGAGAGGTGCAATGGAGGATTGTTATTCTGCACTTGTCAATTTACAAGGAGATTCAAAACAGGTATAATCAATTGTTTCATTCTGATTTTTTTACTGTAAAAAATGCATATTGTTCCGCCAATTTTAGTTTCGATTTGAGAAATGCACAATAAATCCTTGTGATCTGGTGCATAGCGAGAACTTAGTGCATCCTATTTGTGAATGGTTGAAATTGACAAAGGGATTAATTGTTTCAGGGTATTTTTGGTGTATTTGATGGACATGGAGGACCTAAAGCTGCAGAGTTTGCAGCAGAGCACTTGAATAAGAACATTATGGATGAATTAGTAAGGAGGAATGATGAAGATGTTGTGGAGGTGCTGAAAAATGTTTATTTAAAGACCGATACCGAATTCCTCAGTGAAGAATTCGGGGGTGGATCGTGTTGCGTAACAGCATTAATCAGAAACGGTGATTTAGTTGTATCTAATGCTGGTGATTGTCGCGCTGTTGTTAGCAGAGGTGGGATTGCTGAAGCACTCACCTCAGATCACAAGCCTTCAAGAAAAGACGAGAAAGATAGAATTGAGAGTTTGGTGAGCTATACTTGACCATGAATTCGCTTATCAGCTTAACATGTCTTACTTATTACTAATCATATCATGCTTTATTGTTGTGTAGGGTGGCTATGTAGATTGTTCTAATGGTGTTTGGAGAATCCAGGGATCACTTGCTGTATCGAGAGGTATAGGAGATCGTTATCTTAAACAATGGGTGATCGCAGAACCTGAGACTACAGTCGTTGAACTTAATCCTGAATTGGAGTTCTTAGTCCTTGCATCTGACGGTTTATGGGATAAAGTCAGCAATCAGGAAGTAGTTGATGCTGCTAGGCCTTTGTGCTGCACAAGCATCGGTAAGCCACAACCATTATTGGCCTCTAAAAAGCTTATCGATCTTGCTGTTTCACGAGGTTCTGTTGATGATATATGTGTGATGATAATTCAACTGCAACAATTTTGGTGAATGTATAGAAACTGTTTGAGTTGCTGGATGAATTCGTTCTCATTTAACTTCCGCGGACAATAATGGATTGAATTAGATACTGGAGACCTATGTATATATGAATATTGCTTCTATGACTGAATAGTTTACATCTAAACTGAGACGCGGGTGATAATGGGAATGGAATATGCAATGTCTATATGAATTTTCCCAGTTTTTGTTTATGGTTTATAAAGAAATTTTCTTGTTTTCCTTTTCATTTGATTCAGGCTTAAAGATTGAATGAAAATTGATGTGTAGAGTTTCTTAGGTTTTTTAGCGGTAGTTCATGAGATCTCGAATAATATTCCGTTTACGATTAACATACCAAATAAAAATAGACTGGTTGTTTAGTTTTTATTCGTCATATCAATAGTGTTATTGAGGTAAATATATATAAATCACCTTTAATTCTATGAAGTTTTACAGCTTAAAGGTTAAAAAAGTCAAAATATGAAATACCAAACAGATTAATCTGAAAATCAAACTTATATTGCAATATTTAAACATATATTGGATTGCATTGGAATTATAATTTCTTAAACCAAAAGTTCAATTCGAATGGCTTGAACGCCTGCATGGGCTAATCAAAAATTCAATTCATACCCTCAAACTTATATTAAAGAATTTGATTAATATAAACTTCCAAAATTAATTGTTCATGAATTTTGTAAACCCTTTATTATTACTTCTTTAATTAAGGAATTCAGTTACAATCAATTAATTCAAATAAATAAAATATGTATTTTGATTTTAAAATTTGGCAGATATATGTACCTCGCAGATTCAAACTCGTGTATCCTAAGTACGAAATATGGTTAGAGAAAGTAATGTTTGAAACTATCGAGAATCTTAATAATTAAGACCTAAACTAATAAGATTTATGTAGTTCATTTTTTTTTCATCAAGTGTTTGATATTCGTATTGAAATTCAACTATTTTACACTTACACCGTGTAAGATCTCATTTTAGGGCTACTAACATTTTTCTTTATACTCAAGAATCGAACCCCGAGCGCTAATTGACGGTTGTTTAAAGTAGATAAAAGAAGAGATTTGGTTGGTGGGGGGATCGGGCTATTTGGAACCTTCAATTATGGGCTCCTATTTGGTGAATTATACTTCCAATTATTTGTGCATTATTAATACGATTCTCTTTTATTTGTCTCACTCTTATACATCTTCAACATATTAGTGCACTAATTAATATAGTGAATTAGTAATCAATTCTTAATTATGCATATTCTATGCTTTATTCGTTTCTCATACTACTACTAAATTCAGTTCATCTTATTATTTTACAAGAAAAGAGATGTAACTACTGACAAATTAGATTATTATTTTTTGGGTATGTTTTTTGGATTTTCTTTACAAGTCTTTTGTCTACATATTAATTATTTTGTGAGCATTTGATGAGATGTATTTTTCATTAAGTAGAAATTATTTGGTTCTTTTCTTTTCTTGACTTTTTAGACATTCATGCATCTAAATAAAAAAATAAAATGTAGACATATTTGTAGAGAAAATTAATGAAAAAAATATGATTGCTGAGGATTTACAAAGCTGATCCTAACGTATTTTGGATCGAAGTATCTGAAACTTATTGACTTGATTAATCTGAATTTGTACAAAAAAGGCCTGGTAAGAAAATAAAGTATTTTCTCTATTCGAAAGATTCTTTTTATGTCTATAATTTAAACTTAAGATTCTTTGTTAAGAAAAAATTAATTCCAAACATATTAGTAAGATATTTGATAATCGTAAAGTGAAAATTATAATAGACTATTTAACGTGCCAGAAATTATATTATAATTATATATTTTTATAAGAGAAATCAAACATAACGTGCTCAAGAATTTTGAAAATGATGCACTAAATTAAGATAAAATTAATTGGTTTTACATGATTTATCATCTAATTTTACCACTAACATCTCATGTTTTGTCTAATAACTTTTTGAAAGTCCATTCCTTCTTGGAAAAGACAATTGTCTTTCTTTGCACCATCATTCAAATTTTTTATAGTTAATTTGGTTTCACATGATTTGTCATTATATATTTATTACGTATTTAGTATAAATATTATAAAAAGGTAGGATAAAAAATAAAGATAAAATTATAACATAATAACAATGATAGAATGAGTAAAAAAAATGATAACGATGAATCACACCAAACTCGATCATTATATGAACATTACATTCGATCATTATATGAACATTACATTTGGATGGTGATTACGTATTTTTATATAGTGCATATATTATATCGATCGTATATATTATATTATTTTAACGAATAATATTTAAATAAATTATATTATTCTTCATCGTTACATTCTGCCATATATCAACAATTTAAAGGATATATAAAACTTCAAGAAAAGATGGACATGATGTAGATTTTTTATAAAAAAATAAGATAAAAGATAAAATAATATTATTAAATAATAAGTAAACATAAAATAACAAGAAAAAATATAGATAAAAATGCTATCACACTAAATCGATTATAACACAAGCTATAATTTTTTCATTATTATTTAAGAGAAAAATGCAGAAGTACCCTCTAAATCTATGATCGAAATTTCAGAGACACACTTATATTATACTAAAGTCCTATTATCCCCCTAAACTCATTTTATAAATAATTTTCTACCCCTTTTCGGCCTACGTGACACTAATTTGAAAGAAAAAAGTCAACTAGCATTGGGCCAATGAGATAGTGCCACATAGACCAAAAAAGTAGAAAATTATTAATAAAATAAGTTCAGAGGGTAATAGGTCCTTAATATAATGTAAGTGTGTATTTAAAATTTCAGGTATCGGTTGAGAGAATACTCGTACATTACCCTATTATTTAATGATAAATTTAATGACACAATACAATAAAGCTAAAATAATAATTAAAAACAAATATTATGTAAAAAACTTATCACACAATACATGTATTGGGTAACATTTATAACAACTGTCTAAACAAAATAAAAATGAAATCTTTTCGTATAAATCAAAATACATATTGTATTTTATTTAAAAGTAACATATGATAGTTAATCACTTTTTAAAAAAATTTATTTTTCATTTGGCATTCGATACTTATAATATAGTCCAATTAGATTTAAATTCGCTATCAGAGAGTCTCATATTAAAAACAAGACGTTCACTAATGAAAATGACTCCATATTCAAAATGACTCAAACTCAAAATCTCTTGATTACAAATGAAAAAATAAATACACTCACTTAAATTTCAATCCAAAAAGAAATAAATAAAAGTAAAATGTTCACTTATAAAAATGACTTTATATTCAAAATGACTCAAATTCAAAATCTATTGAATTACGGATGAAGAAATAAATAAACTTAAATTTCAGTCCAAGAAAAAATAAATAAAAGTAAAATGTTCACTTATAAAAATAACTCTATATTTAAAATGACTCAAACTAAAAATCTGTTTAATTACGGAAGGAATAAATACACTCATTCAAAATTCAATTGAAGAAGCAAAAGGCCTACAAATAAAACATGTGTATAGGAATAAATAAATAATTAAATTGTTGTAACCTTCAAACACCCCCAAATATTGACACATTATAATCCACGTCACCATATCAATTTCTTCTTACTGGGACCCACTTAATGCCACGTAATCACCACACTGTCACTTGTCTCTCCATAAAATTTCCCAAACTCAAAAAACAGAGAGTCCAAACCCTAGCTCAAACCCCTTTTCGCCTCCATTTCTTTCAATCAAGAAATCAAGTATGTGTAATTTCATTGCTTTTTTCAACCACCCTTTTCACTCTTTCTAACGTTTCTTTCTTGTTTTTTTTTTTTTGTGTTTTCAGCTGTGTAATACTTGAACCATTTGATAACTATGTCGGATGATGAGAGAGAAGAGAAGGAGTTGGATCTGACAAGTCCTGAGGTTGTTACTAAGTATAAGGGTGCTGCTGAAATCGTCAACAGTTAATATTCTATAACCCCTTTTCGTTTCTACTTCTTTTTTTTGTGTTAAAAATAGAATCTTTACGTGTTTTTTGGATACCCCTTTTGGTTTTTTGGATTGTAAAGTGTTCCCCTGAAAATGGGGGTTATCTGATAACTGAAAATTTACTACCTGATGTATGGAACTTTTGTACTACATGCATTTCAATTTGTTTGTCTTGTTTTGACTTGGCATGGAGTTTAAGAAAGTCGGAAAGATTTTCGAATTTCATGGTCTTCAGCTTATTAAAGATAGGTAGAATGTACTCGATTAGTAATGATATGATATTATGCAGAGGCTCTGCAGTTGGTGGTGTCTGAATGCAAGCCAAAAGCAAAGATAGTTGATCTTTGTGAAAAAGGAGATGCCTTTATTAAAGAGTATGAACTTTGCTTGTTTTGATGTATTCTTAAGAAATTTTTTATTTCAGAATTGCGTGGGACATATGTGATGTCGATTTGATGAGTGAATTCTGGTACAGGCAAACAGGGAATATGTACAAGAATGTGAAGAAGAAAATCGAGAGGGGTGTGGCATTCCCAACCTGCATTTCAGTAAACAATACCGTCTGCCATTTTTCTCCACTGTCTAGTGATGAGACAGTATTGGAAGAAGGTGATATAGTGAAAATGTAAGATATAGTTTAGAGCACTTTGAGGGATTTAATCTCTTGCCATGGTTGTGACTTGTTTGTGGTAGGAAAGAGAAGTGTGAAATTTAACTGAGTTCAAAATTGAAGAACTGTTTATCATGTAGCTATTCTTTTTTCCCAATCCAATGCTAACTATTTTAAGGTTTAATTGTTTTATGCAGAAGATGAAGTTTCCTTTTGATGACTTAACTGTCTTTTATTGTATTGTAGAATCAGATAAGCTTTTGTAAGACTAAGTCATCACTCATGGTTATTATTTGCAGTGATATGGGGTGTCATATAGATGGCTTTATTGCTGTTGTTGCTCATACACATGTGGTCCAGGGCGGACCTGTTACTGGTAGAGCTGCTGATGTTCTTGCGGCTGCTAATACAGCTGCTGAAGTTGCTCTGAGGCTTGTAAGACCAGGAAGGAAGGTAATGTTTAATCTATTTTTTTTTTATTCTGGCATGGTAGGATATAAGATGTTATATAATGAAGTACATTGAGAAAAGTTATCCTGCGTGAAGTTGCGCTTTTCAAACTTCAGCTACCACTAGTCTACCACTTACATGGATAGGATGGTTCTCGCTAACAATTATCATTGCTTTGCGGAGACCACAAGTGTCAATGCTGGTCAAGTCTCGGTTGCTAAAGATTAGTTCTATGCTTCTCCTGAAAATATTGTTTTATCTATTGTTCTAAAATGATGAGCTTAGTTTGTCTTTTGAAATGATTGTTTTTCGAGTTGTACATCAAAGGGTTCTGGGTATGAGAAAATTTGTTTAAGGTGGATTTGATTACATAGAAGGAATGTGGTGAATATATGGGTAAGGGCATTGTATTATCAATTTGTATGGATATGGTCATATGGATGATCCACAAAATAGTTGACGATTTCTGTGACTATAAAATAGTGTCCTCTATTCCTATATAAGATAGGCACAGCAAAATAATACGTAAATGATGGTCCGTTTTCTGCTAATCAGTACATGACTCCTCATGCATTTAAAATAATGGCTTAAACTTTTCGATCAAAAAATTTTGCTGCAACAACTCTTAAATAATCCAAAAATATATTGAAATCTGTGAATAGCTAGAAAGTATTGGAAACACATATATGGAGCCTCTACTGGTGGAGTGCTAAGGGGAGTGCACAAGATATAGATTTTCTGGCTAATCCCCAAAACAGGTTGTGGATAAATGTCTTAACTAAAAGGGAAGAAACTCCATGGTCAATTACTGTATTAGTCTAGCGAATAAGGTTACATTATGGCTTGGTCACGTGATAAACGTAGGAAGTAAACATAGAGCAGTCGATAGACTCATTCGATGATAAGCAAATGTGAGCTCACTCATTCCAATTAAACTAACAGTTAACCTTAAGAAACATTTAATCAAAACACTTTATGGGTATGACTTCTTAAGGGAAGAACTTAAGTAAGAACCAAGTCTTTAACTCAATCAAAATTCTTTCTTCCTAGAAAGGATAATTTCTACGCTTGCCAACAACAACTAGTAACTGAATTTACACCAAATAATGAAATCAATACTTATCTTAATCTCCAGAAAATTCAATTTTGCCAAATTCAACTTTTGTTAAACAACCTAAGGTTTTCAAGGTTCTCAATTTCTAAGGCTGTGAGAAATCTCATTCTCGTAGGTATGTTTCAACTCCATTACTACTTCGATTATGCTCCATCAATTTACTTATAATGAATCATACTTCTCATATGGTCATTTCCAAGGAACCAACAATTTTCCCCAATTTCTATACTTCCAAGTTAGTGGCGGATCTGAGACTTGAGAGCTTCAGGTGCCACACTGCTTTGCGTAACATATGTGGCATAATATTTAGTGGAAGATTATACTTAATATATTATTAGCGAACTTTTACACAAGATATTTCTATGTCTATATTTTCTCCTCAAGTTTTTCACCTATTATCTCTTAATATCTCATAATTGTAAGCCCCATAGCTTTGTTGGGTTTAATTATTAATTCCACTTATATGAAAACCTCAAAATTGTATCGAAGGTTTTACTGATCTCTCCCCCAAGATCAGACCTAGGTTTTAAACATATTAAAGAAATTCTATTATTTATATTTATATATAATAGGAATATAATAGAAGTAGAACTTTAATTTATTTAGAACGATGATGAGAAGAAATGTGCTTTAATGGAGATTCATATAGCCAAGCCCAACTTGTTTGAGATTGAGGCTTCGTGTTGTTCATTGTTATGAGTTAGAAGTTAAATGTCTTTTGCTGCTATCGCCTATTCCTAGTTGCCTCAGTATGCTCGTGTGAGTTATGTAGTTATGCCTTGGTCCTGTTTGAGTGTTTTGAAAATACTAAATAGGTGGTGGATTGATGTCCAGGATTAATGATAGCATGCCTTTCATCTTTTAGCTAGTTGTTTTGACAGTTCATCCCAATAATTCTCTTATAGCGCTACTAGTGTTTACTTCCAGTGCTCTAAATGCCTGTTGCTAAGTTTCTTTGATGCTGCAGAACTCGGATGTAACAGAAGCTATTCAGAAAGTTGCTGCAGCATATGACTGCAAGATCGTTGAGGGTGTTTTGAGCCATCAAATGAAACAGTTTGTGATTGACGGAAACAAAGTAGTGTTAAGTGTGTCGAATCCTGATACCAGAGTAGATGATGCAGAGTTTGAGGAAAATGAGGTCTATTCAGTTGACATTGTTACAAGCACCGGCGAAGGAAAGGTAAATGTTGAAAATTTGATACCTGGAAATTACGTGGAAACCAAAACGTATCAATTGAAAAAATGTCACAAATGTTTACTTTCTTGTGCCATCCAAAATTTCTAGCCAAAGTTGTTGGATGAGAAACAAACAACCATCTACAAGAGAGCTGTAGATAAAAGCTACAACCTGAAGATGAAAGCGTCAAGGTTTATCTTCAGTGAAATCAGTCAGAAGTTCCCTATCATGCCATTTACAGCTAGGTCATCTTGATTTTCGATATGTCCTTTATTAACGATGTGTGCAACAAATGTATTTGTTTTCATGATTATCAATGTTGTATCCTCGTTCTGCGTAACTTGAACAGGGATTTGGAGGAGAAAAGAGCTCGTTTGGGACTAGTTGAATGTGTTAACCATGATCTTTTGCAGCCGTATCCTGTTCTACATGAGAAACCCGGTCCGCGCTATTTTAGCCCTGTTCTATAACATAACACAAATGCCATTTTCCAGATAATATTGCTTGTATTTTATACTTTTTCTTATAACGATATGCAGGTGATTTGGTTGCTCACATAAAATTCACTGTGCTATTGATGCCTAACGGGTCAGATAGGATCACATCTCATGCTCTCCAGGAGCTGTCACCTGCGAAGACAATAGACGATGAACCTGAAATTAAGACCTGGCTAGCCCTTCCCGTAAAAACCAAGAAGAAAGGTGGCGGCAAGAAAAAGAAAGGTAAGTTCAAGTAAGCTTTTAAAAAATTAACTGAATGTAGTGTTAGATTCTTCGTGAAACAAGTCCGATCTTTTGACTAGCAGGCAAGAAAGGTGAATCATCTCAAGCTGAGCCTATGGAACGCGAACCAAATGTTGCTGAATCTTGATTTCATTTCGAAGAACTATTTGGTTCATTGTTATATTTGATTTTGGGATTACTGAGGTGGTTTTGGATCTTTCTTGCGGCCTTTCGCTATTATACACAAGATAGGACAATGGGCAGTAGTTGTTTGTTGTTGTCCTTTGTCCTGAGACTTTTGTCATGTTAAATGGGGTTTCCAATGCTATAATGCTCTATGATCCAAACCTACAAGAAAATGTTTTGTACTCTTTTTTACTTATCAGAGTCGCTCAAGGCAGTGACTTAGCGGTTAATGAAGTGGTATGAGATCCATACTCTTGAAAAAACTAGGTGATGAGCTTTGATGGGCAGAGTTATTTTGTACCTAAGTTATTCACCATCACTCTCAAGCATATAACAAGCTTACAAGTTACAAATAATGTAAAAATCACATACTTTTCTACTATGCAAAGGCTGCCTTAGAAAACAAGAAGTAAATATTGAACATGTAGTTTCATAGAGGAGCTTGGAGTATAGAGGCTGTTTTTGATAAAAACAATATGAGGACCATGTGATAGTTTTTAGTAGAGGCAAGAATCACTAGGTGATTAATATTGATGGATAGAATTATTCGGTATAGTTTTTTAGTAGAGGCAAAAATCATTAGGTGATTACTATTGATAGATAGAATTATTCGGTATAGTTTTTTAGTAGAGGCAAGAATCATTAGGTGATTAATATTGATGGATAGAATTATTCGGTATAGTTTTTTAGTAGAGGCAAGAATTATTAGGTGATTAATATTGATGGATGGAATTATTCGGTATAGTTTTTCAGTAGAGGCAAGAATATTAATATTGATGGATAGAATTATTCGGTATAGTATTTTAATAGAGGCAAGAAGCACTAGGTGAATAATATTGATGGATAGAATTACGGTATAGTTTTTCAGTAGAGGCAAGAATGACTAGGTGATTAATATTGATGGATAGAATTATTCAGTATAGTTTTTTAGTAGAGGCAAGAATCACTAGGTGATTAATATTGATGGATGGAATTATTCGGTATAGTATTTTAATAGAGGCAAGAATCACTAGGTGATTAATATTGATGGATAGAATTATTCGGTATAGTTTTTTAGTAGAGGCAAGAATCACTAGGTGATTAATATTGATGGATAGAATTATTCGGTATAGTTTTTCAGTAGAGGCAAGAATATTAATATTGATGGATAGAATTATTCGATATAGTTTTTCAGTAGAGGCAAGAATCCCTAGGTGATTAATATTGATGGATAGAATTATTCGATACTTAAATTATCGTTATTCTACATCACTCTCAAGGGTAGCAAACTTACAAATAATGTAAATACAACATGCATTTTTATTATGCAATGATCGTCATAAAAAAATAATACGTGATTTGAGAAGGAGAAGTTTATGCCCATTTTATCTTTTATTTTGTGTAAAAGTATAAAAGTTGTTTCCAAGTATTTCATTTTTTATTATTTCTATAAATCTCAATTACATTAATGTTTATCAAAGGTACTTGTTCATATAACCATATTAATTAAGCATATTAATAGCAGAATTAATTTTTTTTATTGAGAAAGTTAATATATATGAAGAAAACTAAGCGAATTTTATAAATAGTATATTTTTTTTCTTAGAAATGTTTTCGTTAATACTCATCACGTAAAGGTTAATCCGTCACTATTCTCGATTGCTTTGCTTTTAATATGATTTCTACATTAGTAATTAAATTATAGTCACAACAATAATAAGTTTAATAATATCTAAACATGTGATTTTGATAACCGATTAAATTTTAATGCAAATATTATGTATCCGATGAAATGGGGGTAATTAGTACAAATGTTTCTATTTTGGAGTGAATTTTTCTTTTTGCTTTTCAACACTTTTATAGAACTTGTACCAATCAAGTGTCAAAAGATATCCATATATTGAAATGAAATAATTTTTGCTCAGCACAAAAATATATTTATACATAAAGATATACATGTTATATCGCTTAATTCCTATAAAACATAAACCAATCAAAACCACAAATAATTCTATGAAAAACATAATTTAATTACTAAAAAAACTTATGTTGTGAAAAACAAAAACTTAGCTTTGTGAGACTCACACATCATAAAATTTTGCATTCGTCTTAATGTATATCATAAAATTTTGTATTTATGTTTTGATTTCATATTCATTCTCAATTATAAATAGTCAAAATACAGTTTATTTATGTATTCATTATATATGTATTCATCATAATTACATCAGTCAAATAATTTTTATATTTTATTTGCTCATTATATGTTCATACCAACTAATTTATCTTTCATTTCGTACTTATTCACAATTTTCAATAATCAAAATACAGGTTTGTATTTAGATTATCACTTCGTAAAAACAAATTTGACTACATACCTAAATGCTAATGTGGATTCTACTAAATTTGAAATATAAAAACATATCATAAAAAAAGATCGACAAATTATTTTAAATACTAAAAATCTGAAATACATAAATATCTGATGAATATTTTAACAAACTCACATAAAAATTTTAAAAAAAAGACGGAAAATCCTCAATACATACAATCCAAAACTTCAACATAATGTGTGATTTTGAAAAAAAATCTCGCAAAATAAATGATGAATTCAAAAATATCTTTATCAATTGAGAGATTTCTTGATTAATTGATATGTCTGAACAAATTGTTACGAACTTGAATAATTAGTTCCTCATCAATAATGAGAGACAATAATGATGAAATTTTGATGAAAGAAAAAAAAAAGAGAAAAGTGAATGATGGGGACGGTGATAACTGAAAAGTTGATGAAAGAAAAAAAATTAAAAAGTGAAAGATGAAAAATAAATTTAACGGAAAAGGGTCTAAAATACCCTCGAAGTATTGAAAATGGTACACAATTACCCTTCATCCACATATTGGCCTCCAAATACCCTTCACATCCACCTTTGGGTCCAAATTTACCCCTTCAGTAACGGACCAAAATTAAAAATAATTAAATAATATTTTTAATTACGTGGCACTCAACCATTGGTTGTAATTTAATTTTAATACTTCGAGGGTATTTTAGGCTCTTTTCCGTAAATTTAATGGTACTAAAGCATAGAGACGAAGTGTAAATGAGTAATGGATGTAGAATTTGATTCGAAGTTGGACTGTTTTAAGAATAAAATTTGATACAAATTATTTTCTAAAATATTGACATTTTGACATTTTCAATAATTATTTACTAATTAAGTTAGAAATTGTGATTACTTCGCTAATTTTTCCATATTATTTCAGTCATGTGACAATTTTATAAAACACAAGTGTCACACGTTCATTGCCATTTGGACTTAGGGTACACAATCCAATTGATCCAGCCCATGAAAAGTGTATTAGAGTAGATTAAAATCTCATATTAATTAAAACATGAACTGACAATTTACTTGTATAGAATTGAACAATCTTCACATCGTTAACTAAATTTTGAAGCTGAGGCTCAAGTGGATTGAAATTTATGAATTCTTAGAACATCTCTTATATCCGCAACTATTTGTACGGCCATCTTCTTCTTATCAAATGTTCAGCGAGTATAAGAGTATCATTTTTCTCAAGTTGAAACAATTAAAAAATCAAAATATATAATCTCGATTTGAGCTTCTTAATATTTATTATATTTTTACTGAGTAAAATTGTAAACTTTATTGCTTCATTCCATTTTTTGTTTGGAATAAGCATTCAAATTTAACAAACAATTATCAGCTTTATTAGATGGGACTTGGGAGTTCTCATTTAACTCGGTTCAAGTTTGGTTACAATTTATTTAATTAAAACTTGCATATACCAAGTCAAATAACACAAGAACTAAAAATCAAAGTAAGCAATAACTAAAAAGGGACCAAAATCACTATTTACCCTTCACAAAATATAATGACACATTTCCTGTAAATATTTAATGATATAGTCAAAAAAATTTACCCATAATTTTCCAAGCTTCTCTAATAATGAATCAAGACCTAATGACATTACTTACGGATTGTCCATAAAGAATGCAATTATGAGGAATTTAACATTGGAAAAATGTCTAAATTTGGCCTTCGGTGGTGTGAAATGACCTTGATTTACTCAAGAATTTCGAACACTAGGTCAGTACTGTCGTGTGTGTGCTACTCCAGAAATGTCATGAAACGTTTGAACTTGCAAACACAGAATATAAAGCAAAGAAACGTATCACAATTCACACGTCTTAAGTATTAAAAATCACATGTCCAAGAGATCGAGGATAAATATAAGAAATAATATCCAACTAGAAGCCGATGGTGTAAGGTTCAAAACTCAAATCAAGTATAAAACATGAGAAATAATATCTAACTAGAAGTCAATGGTGTAAGGTTCAAAACTCGATCAAGGATAAAATATGAGATAACTAGAGGGGAATGGTGTAAGGTTCAAAACTCTATCAATAATGATTGAGATCACTTGAAATAACAACCTTTTGTCAACATGACATGTTATAACTAAACCAAAGTGCTAAAAACCCTAAAATGAGCCAATTATTGTGCCAATAAAAATGTAAACAAAGAACCAACTTAGTAGCAAACAGAAGTAACTAGATTAGTCAGCTTGGAAATTCACAAACATATTTCAATGCAACAACTTCAAATGCAAGACCCGGAGAATACAACCTTTTACTCAACTCTGTTAATAAAATGGTCAACCGAGGACATCAAAAATAGTTCTCAAACATCACAGCTGAAGTACAAAGTGAATTTTCAAAGCCCTCCTATTATCATACTAAAGGGAAAACAATCAAACTTTCACCCTAATAGAGATGATCTAGGTCATATCATAGAACAGCTATATGTTGGTCTAGGATAACACAAGACATCATCACCTTCACAACACTCGACTATACATCCATTCATTGCCAAAAACTTCCATCAAAGGTGTACAGTAAAATTGAAGGCAAAGTGAACTTTCTAAACCACCAATTACCATACAAAAGCAAAGGGTATAATCCATGTCTGCACAAGGGAAATGATCAAACTTTTGACCTTCTAGATCAACACTATCTCACAGCTCTCAGTTACGTGTTAGTCTAGAAAAATGTCACGTCAACTATACAAGACATTAAATTCACGACACTCAACTATAAGTCCATCAATTGCCAAGAAGTGCATCACAAGTGTGCCTACTAGGCTAACACTGGAAGAGTAAATCTCATTTTCCAACCTGATAAATACTAAAGTCCAGTGTCAAAACATTTCTTGAGTTTATACTTCAAGTACCACTACACCCCCAATCATTTCACAAGCATATTTGAAGTCAACTACATAAATACTCACTGCCCCTCTATTTAAGCATGTCTGCAGCTTGAACTTACATCATCTAGGAATTCAGCTGCTAAGCATCAAACAACAAAAACACGATTCAAACTCATACGGCATGAAAATGACTCAAGTGAAAAGCTCTTCACTAGAACTTCAATTCAAACTTCAAAAACTATAATCAATGTGTGCATTCCATAATAATCCAACATCAGTTTAGCTTTTATCCAAAGCGGCAAAAGATTGCCACATGATACAAACACTAAAATGAATAACCTAAATAACGCTATAATTCAAATAACTCATGAGCGAATTTCACAATTAGATAAACAACATACGGAGTGTAATCTCATAGGTGGAGTCTAAATATGATAGAGTGTGCGACGTTCAGCTCAATTAAAGCATATTTTCACAAACATATAAATGCAGTCAATTCAAACGAAGAATGCTATGTAAATAAAATAGAGCAAAAAGATACGAAGCGTAAATCCATAGCCAAAATCGGATAATATTCGGTGTAATTAGAACAAAATAACAACTCAAAATGTTACTAGAGTTTCAAACTAAAATTTAAACAGCATAAGCCTAAAGAAGACGATAAGCATAGATAAACCGTTGAGAACTACGGAATGTGGTTCTACTTCGATCTCTGTCTCATCTTTCGGCGCTTCCTCTTCAACCTCCTCATACGCTTCTTCTTCCACTGAAAAAAAAATTGACCAAATTTAGTATTAAAAACTTCCGGAATGAGTGAAAATGGAGAAACTTGATGCAACGAAATTCATTTTTACCTTAGCTCTCATTCTGAATTGGTGATGACCGGAGAGTTTTCTTCACTTCTCAGGGAGAAATGCGGCAGTGATGAAAGAATATGATTCTAGGGTTTAGATCAATTATATAGTAAACCCTAAAGACGTGGGATCATTGATGGGCCTAAAATGTAATTCAACTTGGGTCCAGTTATTATTAGGCCCAATCCCGCGGTTCTTAATGGATGAATCGGGTATTTGAAATTTAGTCACACCGTTATTCTTCTTCTTGAATTTGATGCACTTGAGTTGCACCGATATGCATAAGGTAGTCTTTTTTATTAAATGTAAATGTAGGTGATTGCATTAACAAAATCACACACATATAGATGATCATCATTGTAATTAACAAGTTATTATTGTATTTTGATATCAATACCCATGACACTAGGGAAATTGATGAATGGATATTGGGTATAGTTAAATGCTTATTGAATTAATGTTTGATCAAAATGAAATTTCTCAACTTTGAAATACGAGTTTAACGTTTATTTTGTCATGAATTCTAAATGACTAATGAGAATTTCTTAGATCGTTCAATGGTAAGAGAATAATTTCACTTGCATACGTAGTTGATCATCATAATTTAATAGTTGAAATTTTGAATTTTTGAAATTGTGTATATTTATTTTATTTGATTATTATTTATTTTTACTTCTATGATTATTATAATTTTCGAAATATAATACTAAATATGTGATCAAATGCAAGCCAAGACATTAGGGAATGGCCTACCGATTTAGTTTTGTAATTCAAATATTATTGACATTTTCGTAAGATGTGAGTGGGTTGACAATACGCTTATATGAACTTGCATAATCTTTCTATCACGAACTAACTTTTGAAATTAAGCTAGACTGAAATGTCATCATATTTTTACATGATATCATAGTCAAGTTCATCCTTGTTTAAACTTACGATACACAACCCAATTGAGCAAGCCCATAAAAAGGGTATAATAGTGTATTAAAATCTTACATTGATTAAAAAATAAACAGACAATTTACTTAAATAAAAATAGACTTGAACTGTTTTCCCTTCATAAATTAAATTTTGGAATTAAGGATTATATGGATCAAAATTTGTGGATACTGGGAACAACTATGTGTACGGTCATTTTCTTCTTATCAAATGTTAATAAGAGTATCATCTTTCTCAAGCTGAAACAGCTACAACATTTATCTTCTTAATATTTATTTATTTTTAATCGATAAATAAGAGCAAAATTGTCAACGTTATACCCTTTTACTAATTTATACAACACATTTTTCTTTTAAATCATTCACAAAAAAAAAAAAGAATTGATATATTTCTAATAAATATCGAAGAATACTGTCAAAATTTTACCCATATTAGACACAGAGTGCACAAAAGATACATTATTACATTTAGAAATTCATTTGCTTTACATACAGAACTGAAATCTTGTGTTTAATGCAGGGACTAATAGTAAGATCAAAGGTTCAGCAGTGATAGCTTAATTAGAACTTTCTTAATATATGTGTGAGTTATGTGATGCACTTAACTCACACATCACATATGGTGCGCTCTTCTGCAACTAAACCAAAGCGCTAGGAGCAACTTCGAGACATTAACTAAGCCGATAAAATAGAAACAAGGAACTAACTTTGTCTTCTTGGGGATACACACTTAGACTAATGCAATGCAACAACCACTTAGACCCAGAAAACACGACCTTCGACTACTCTATAAAAGGAATGATCATCTGGGACCATAAAAAATAGCACTAGTGCAGTAAAACAAAAGGACAAGTGAACTTTCTAAGCCCTCGCGTTACCATACCATAGGCAAGGGTACATGCCAAATAGCACAGAACAATGTTATGTCATCTTATTCAAGACAATATTACATTCACAACACTTAACAATATATGTCTATTCATTGCCGAATAGTGCATTACAGGTGCAACTACTAAGCTTAGACAGTAACGTAGATCTCATTTCCCACCCTGGTAAAGGAAAACTAAGGTCCAGTTTCAAAATAGTACTACACCTCAATCTGCTCACAAATAAGATCAAGGTCAACTACGTATATACTCACTGCCCATATCGCTCAAATCAATCAATGTCTACTACATGAACTTACAAGTTAAACCACATCAGAACAGGTTTAGGAATTCAGATGCTAGGCAACTGAACCACAACACACATTTCAAACTCACTCAGCATGAAAAACCCATTAGTCAAAAACTGGACTTCACTAAATTACAGTTCAAATAGGCAAATTTTCACTATGGGATGGAAGCAAATTCAAATATCCATCTAGAATGGACTCAGCATAAAGCATACTAATGCACCATTTTTTGGGATCAAAATACCTAAGAAATGTCTGCACTCCATAATGATCAAACATTAATTGAACTTTAAATTAGACAAACAATGCGGCAAAAGATTGCCAAATGATATAAGCACTGAAATGAAAAACATAAATATGTTTAAATACAATTTATATAAACAACATTCCCGGTGAAATCACAGGTGGAGTCTTGACGAAGATAGAGTGTGTGCAAAAATTAATCAAACCTATCACGGAGGAGGTTGTTTCCAAAAACCGATCAGCTCAAATAAAGCATATTTTCACATATATATAAATGCAGACAATTCAAACAAAGAAATAGGAATGACGTAAATATAAAAAGAGCGAAATAGCACAAATAATAAGAAGCATAAATCCATAGCCAAAATCGGATACCAAAAATTTGAATTCGGTGTAACTGAACAAAATCAAAACTCAAAATGTTACTGGAAGTATCAAACTAAAACTTAAACAGCATAAGCCTAAAGAAGACGATAAGCATAAATAGACCATTGAGAACTGCAGAATGTGGTTCTACTTCGATCTCTGTCTCATCTTTCGGCGCTTCCTCTTCAACCTCCTCATACGCTTCTTCTTCCACTGAATAAAACCAAAAAAAATTGACAAAATTAAGCATAAAAAACTTACAGAACCAGTGAAAATGAGAAATTTCGTGCTATGAAATTGATGTTACCTTAGCTCTCATTCTGAATTGGTGATGATCGGAGAGTTCTCTTCACTTGACACAGAGAATATTTCAAATACGGCAGTGATGGAAGATGATGAAATTAGGGTTCAGATCAATTATATAGCAAACCCTAGAGATGTGAGATATGTGGATCACTGATGGGCCTAAAATGTTAGTTCGACTTGGGTCCAGTTTTTAGGCCCAATCTTGTGGCTCGAATGGATGTGCAAGAATGACCCCCAACAAGGGGTGTTTGAAATTGGAAAAATTGTATAAATTAATAAATTTTGAAAAATAATTATTGATTTTAACGATACTTTTTGTTTATTATTATTTATAGCAATGCTTTGTTAAATTTGTAATATGTATTAAAAGTGAATTATATATGCAATATATATGAATTATAATTATTTTTGAAATATATCATGTTTGTTTGGTAAAAAATTGTCACGTTGTATTATAAGTGTATTTAAATGTGTGATAAATGTATTATTCATCATTAAAATTTGTATTATATGTGAATAATAAATTAATCTTAGTAATATGTATTAAACTTGTACTATAAATGAATTAAAAGTGATCAAGTGAAGAAAAAAATATTATTACTATAAATGGTAAATATTTTTTTATTATAGATATTTATGTAAGTTTCCCTTTGAAATTTTAGTCCCTTTTCTTCTTTGTACTTGAATTTATTGTATTTTGAGAAGATATTTTTTTTAAATAAGTTTTCTATCTTCACGATGTAATGATAAGATTTATTCACTCTCTACCCTCATATCTCACAAGTAATATTACGCTACATATGTTATTGTTGTTTCTAAAAATATCTTTAAATAATGAATGGACTATGTTACTCATCTGGCGTAAGTTGTATGATAGAAATTATTAGTGTTTTCATAGGGATCGTTTAATAGGGTGTATGAGAATATTATTGAGTTATGGTAGAAAAGGTCTCGAGGGACAATTATGTCTTTAATCTTACTAAAGTGTATTAAAACCTTTTTGCAATACTAATACATTGGATTTCTGTACATGTAATACAATGTATCCAAGTGGATTCGCATGTATTTGAGATACATAGCAAATTTCGCTAACCTCCCTCGCTTCTCTCCTGGCTCGCTTGCCACTCTTTCATATATCTAGTATTCTACATACATGTGAATCACTCCATATATATACAGATATGTGTATCTAGTGTGACTCACATGCATCTAGGATAGATACGAATCTCGCTTGCCTTTCTCCCTATTTTTATACATCTGATAATAAAAACACATATATCTAAGTATATTTTGCTCATATTTATAATAAAATATATATCATTTCGAAAGTATAAATAACGATAGTATGTATAATTGTGAAGTATGACTAATTATCTAGTTTTCCCATCTTTTAATCAGGGTTGGTTGGGAGGGGAGGTCGCTATGGCCTTGACCTTAGGCCCTAAAGTTTTAGAAGGCCCATTTTCAGAAAATATTACATTAATGTATTGATTATTCATTTATGTATTAATTTTGCTTTAAGAAGGTATCGCATACTATGATGTACAAACTATTAAAAAAAGTACACTTTGTATTAATCTAAATTACATATTTAATCAAAAGAGCAGAGTCATAATTTGTCTTTGAACTCCTTTTAATGCATTCTAGCATATTTTAAAGATACAATTAATAATGCATAAAAACTAATCTGTATTACTAATGCAAGCATAATTAAGTGCTTGTTTGAATTGATTTTTTTAGGTGTTTTTAAGCCAAAATAACTTTTTAAGTAGTTTTGAAGTATTTAGGTAAAGTTAAAAAGTGTTTATAAGCACTTATTTTAAAGTTAAAATAACAAAAATAAATCAAAAGTTATAAGTTAAGATTCCTAACTTATGGCTTTTGACTGCTAAGTCATAAGTCAAAAGTCAATCCAAACAGGCTCAAATACAAGCATTACTAATGCAAGTTTTACTAATACACTTTATAAAGAGATTTCCATCATAAATATTATTTTAATACACTCTATAAATGACCTTAATGGTCATATGATAGAGTGTATTAAAAAAATAATGCATGCATTAGCGTTATGTATTACTATAGCTTGTTTGATACTCTTTTTCAATCTATGTATACACTCTATTGTGCATTAAGGTGTGTATTGCTAATATCATGATTTTCTAGGTATTAGCAAAGTAATGTTTTTAATGAATGCATTAATTCAATTAAAGACCCAGTTGCCCTTCAATACTTTTTTTTAATATTTTTTCCACTGTAATAGGGAAGAACATCTTAATAAATAATATTTTTAACGCAATGCATTTTATTTTTAAAGCATCAAATCAAATAATAGGTAAAAATAATTTATGTATAACTAATGCAAATATAGCTAACATGCACTATTTATACTCTATTTAATATTGTATATAATACACTCTAACGAATGATCCCCATTTCTTTTAACTCCATTATAGGTATGCTTAGAAAATAGGACCCAAAAGATTACATTTAACCATCAGTACTCTTAATTTGAGTAAAAAATATCCACACCCTACTCTTCTGTGATTTGTCAAATTAATCTGATAAAGATGGTTTATCCCAACTAAATTAACTCTGTTCACCTCCACTGAAGTGTATATGTATTCGTTAATTTTAAAAAGAATATATATATATATATATATATATATATATATATATATATATATATATTTAATAAATTGATAAAAATTAAAATATATTAAATTTTTCGCTCATGAAAAATATAGTATCATTATGTTATTGACATAAGCTAGAGGAAACCACCTTCTCAATGTAGGTGGTGTTTCATTATTATCTAATTCTATTTCATCATTATCAATCATCATTATCACTATATCATAATCTTCTTGCTTTTGTACATAATATTCATAAAATTATCAGGTGACATTTCTGAATCATATTTTTTTTAAAATGCATATGATTTTATTGAAACTGTTTGAGAACTAAGCTCCTGTAGTGATTATTTTCTTGTCAAATGCACATAAATTGAAACTCATTATATTTAATCAGGCTTGTATTCACATTCAGACGTTTAAATATTACAATATATATCTAATTTTTCATGTGTATTTTCAGATTTATGACATCTTAGAGTAGTGAAATATTTTCATATTTTTTCTGTTCGATTGGTCAAAAATTAATAAAATATTTTATTTGAAAAAACAAGTTCATTGAAAAAAATAAAAAAATATCTACCATATAATAAACATAGGAAAGACAAGTCGCATTTCTCCTGCTCAACCCCGACCCCAATTCCACTACCCACACCCACCCTTGGCTACCCGGCCCGACCCCGAACCCCTACCTCCACCACCCCTACCCCGAACCCTAAACCCCAAATCCCACCCCTAAAATACACCCCATCCCCACCCTAGAGCCCCCGCCACATCCCATACTGATAATACTTTTTTTTTGGATATACACACACAAAAAAAGTTTATTTGCATATGGAATAGAAGAAAATTAATAATTAAGAAATTACTAATTATTTTTCTAAGAAGGAGTGGGTATAACGTTTTCACCAATATATGCATCATTTACTATATATATATACGAAGTATTTTAATCTTTTATATATATTGAGTGATTTTCGTATAAAAGAGGTGCATATAAATTTCCTATCACCTCTCTAGCTCTGCAAAGGCGATCGAGGTATTAGAGAGATTGAAAATCTAACAACAAAAGTTTGATGTGCTAATAATTACAGAGATCCATAAATATTTGATCCGTATTAACTTTAGATCATTATAAAAATGACCTTTAAATTTAAAAGTATCACCCAATACTATATATATATATACTTTTAAAATAATAACTTTTAATTACTTACATATATCA
>CM064968.1:2634548-2813162 GCA_032847665.1 Solanum chilense
GTAATGTAATTAATAGATATATATAATTGCTATACTTCAAAATTCATTTTTATTTTTGTTGCATCTTCAAACTTACAAACAAGTAAATTAATAAAAGAAGTTCTTGGGATACATGTGATATATTGGGATCTTCTATTGGCACTAAAATAAATAATTAAATAGTACAAAATAAACTATATAGTATAAATATTGGATCCAATAATATAATCATTCCCACTGTAAACTGCCGTTCCCTTCACGAGACCTTTATTTCTGGCCCCCTTTTTACTGTTCTTTCAACTCTTTCTCATGCATCTATTTCTAAGTTCCTTGAACCAAGGGATTCTCTTTTGACCCTGTGAATGAAATGAATAATTTTAAGTTTAGTTTTTTAATTTATGTGTCTTAGTTTATTAGATATAAAAAAAGATTTAAAAAATAATAAAGATTTTTCAAGTTTATGTTTTAAAAGAAAGATATGTTTTATTAATTAGTAGTTGTATTAAAATATTTTATGAATCTTCTGAGTTGTGATCTTAAAATAAAACACCTAAAAATGACGAAAATATAGAATTATTACTTCCTTCGTCTTATTTTATGTGACACAATTTTTTTTTTTGGTCAGTCCCAAAAACAATGTCACGTTTTCTTATATGGTAAGTATTTAAAGGTACAATTCTTCTTTTACCTTGTTGGTCCCACTCAGTACTCTAATACATTTGTGAGGAGAGAGAAAAATTAGTCTTATTTTAAAGAATAATTTGATAAACATTTGAAAGTCTTCATTTGTATCTTACACTTCGTCCTTGATTAAATATTGTCACATAAAATGAGACGAGGGAGTATTAAATATAAAAAAGAGATGTTCTTTAATTTAGAAACCGGTTTTTAAAAAGTAAACGTATGTTGGGTGTGTTTGGTCGAAGGTAAATACTTTTTTTTTTAAAAAAAGTGAATCGTTTCTTATTTATTTACTTATGTTTAGAATGTAAAAAAAAGATATTATCCTAAATGTGTTTATATATAATTAAACAAATACGTACTAAGGAGATGACAATGATGATAGGGGCTCAGAGGTGTGAAAATGAAGTCAATGTAAAATGATGCTTAGAGAAATTGTTTTTTCTTACTTCTATTAAGGAACGTCATTTACTTTCTTTTTAAAAAACTTATTTTCCTAAAAAAATATTTTAAATTTTTTTTATTTCGCTCCAAAGCAAATACACCTATTATATGTAATCTTAATTTAAACAACAAAATAAAAATATATTTTTACATTCTTAAACTTTATGTCCGATTGAATCAAGACACATAAGACCAAACCATACAAATTATTATTAAATCCACATGTTTTTTATTCATAAATCTTTACCATATTCTAGCATCTCTCTATTTTTCAATCTTATACATATTAAAACCCCTCTTTGGTTTCACTTTTCTCATCACCCCATCTCACTTAACTCATCAACCAAAATGTTCACTTCTTCTTCTCTTCCATTTCCACAAATTACTTTCAACTCACTAAAGAACATCATCCATAATATCTTATCTTATAATAGCAACATTATGCTAGCAGCAATAATATCACTTCTTTTAGTAATTCTCTTTATTTTACTTCTACATATTTATGCCAAATGGTTCTTGGTTCAAACTCGACGAAGGAGTACTCGAAATTCACTCTCTTCCCCTTTTCATAATTTTCATTCCTTTAATATTGTTGATAATACTAGCTTTGCTAGTAATTTTCCAACGAAGGGTCTCGAAAGATCGATGATTTCTTCGATACCTTTGTTTATATACAAAGAAGAAAGTAATGAGGACTTGGAATGTATAATTTGTTTGAGTTTATTAGAAGATGAAGATGTTTGTAGAAAATTACCTAAGTGTAGCCATGCATTTCATGTGGAGTGTATTGATATGTGGTTGCATTCACATTCTACATGTCCGATTTGTCGATCTCCTATGGTTACCGATAAAGGTGAATCCAAGATTTAGCATAAAAATCGAATCAGAATGAGATTGATCTTGTTATATACTGTATGTATACGAAAAGAACTTCAAATTATTTTTTTACTAAATATATCTTAATTTTGTTCTTCATTATATATACTTTGGCCTTTCATATTCTTATTATTAGCATTTAGCAAATTGTATCGTATATATTTGTCGGTCTTTAACAATTCCAATATTATCATACATCGATCTTGAGTTGAGTGATTTTACATTACAAATTATTTTTTGTGTCATATAGGGAGTATACTAGCTTGTGGATTCAACTATACTATATAAATTTTTTTTTGTAATCGAACTCATCATTATTATTTGATAAAAAGAAAATAATGTTGCAAAGTTTTTTGGGTGTATAGTTTTTAATATAAAAAATATTTTTAAATAAAAAAGGAGAAATTACAAAAATGCACACATTTTGTTTCATTTATTTTCATTATCCCCTGTTACTCTTAGAAATTTCCTAAATCTCTTATTTCTTCAATGTATCCGAGCTACATATTGATGTATCTTAGTCAGTATTTAATGTATCAGAGTCAATATTTAATGTATTCGAGCTACATAATATGTATCTGAGCTAGTTTTTAATGTATCTAAGACAATATTTAATGTATCCGAGCTACATATTAATGTATCCAAGCTTCAATTATTGTATCTAGACTTCTAATTATTAAGAGATTAATATAATTAAAAATTTATTCGGGATAGATTATAATTTCATATTAAAAGTATGAGATTTATGTAATTTACCCAAAAATCCATAAAATTAATAATAAATTTACAAGGACGACTATTGTTGTATATATAGCAGATTAAGAGCCCGTTTAGATCAACAAAAAAAAATAACTTTTAAATTAAAAAAAACAAAAAATAGGAGACAACCTACTTTTAGTTTTTAACTTTTTTTTTAAAAAAAAAACATTTTTAACTTGTTTAAGTTAGTTTTAACTTTGTCAAACAGTCTCAAATATAAAAATGACTTAAAAGCATATTTGACCAACTTTTCACCTCTGAACAATAAAATTCATGTCTAATTATTCTTTTCTGGTAATAAATTAACGACATATTATTCAAAAAATTTATTACCTTCAAGTAATTTATCAGCAAAATTATTTTATTAGTTTTCGAAACTAGTAAAATTATCCACACTTCGGACGAGAATTTAATATCATGAAATTTATAAAATACTACTTAAACCTATTAGACATTAAAATAAAAACACTATATTATCTTACCTACAAGATTACGTACTAGCAAAAAATAATTACGTAAAGAAAAAAGGAAAATTATTACACCTAATAATTTATTCTTAATAACATAAGCATAAATTATAAATCAATGATTGTAAAAATACACACCAGGATCAGTAACATAAGCAATAGTGTCAGTGAGTCACTCAGAAGGAGCAAAGTGTACAAATATTTAATTGTGAAGAAGAGGAGGTTCAGAACTTTTTTTGTATTAAAATCAGAGGAAATCCATCTATTTAGAGATAACAAAGGTTAGTGCAAACAGATGTTTATTGTGCCCTTATCAGAAATGTTACAACTATTATGGAAAAGTTATAACCTTTCGAAAAGATCATAACTTTTCATTAAAATCACAATTTTTCATAAAAGTCACAACTATTCATTAAAGTCATAACTTTTCATAAAAATTGCAACTTTTTTATTAAAGGAAAGATTAATTTTGTAAATAAATAAACTAAAATAGAATTCTAATTTGTGATGGCACCACATAGACGAAGCTAAATGTTTTCTTTTATATGTATATATATATGTGTGTGTGAGAGAGATTTCAGACCAAACGAAATATCTTTGTGTAGGCCAAAAGGTATTTTGTAGTGACCATACACAGTGGCGTAGCCACGTAGTGTCAAGGGTGTCCAAATTGGACACCCTTCATCGAGAAAAAAATATATACAAGTAAATTGATATACAAAATAATTAAATAATCTATTTTGAATACTTTTAACATAATAAATTATTTTTTATGAAACACCACTAACCATATATCTTTGAGTTCAATAAATAAAATATTCTCTAAATATTATTTTCGAAAAGAAAAAAAAACAAGAAAACTTTTCAAGGATTTTTCAATAAGAAACTTTTCTTTTCCCAAAGCTCTAGTTTCAATTAAGAAATTTCAAATCATTTCATTGTATTATTCAAAAATTCAAAATTCAAAATTCATAACCATAATTTTAGTATCAAGATTATTTTCCAAATACAAGATCAAAAAGTGACCAATAGGGCCTATTTCTACCTCATTGACCCTCCTTTAGTTAATCATAAAGGGCCTATATACTTTAATATGTGTTGCGTGGCAATATTTGAGAGGCACCCCTTAAAATTCACTAAGAGTGTGTTTGGTATGAAGGAAAATATTTTCTGAAAAATGTTTTCCAATTTTCCCATGTTTGGTTGGACAAAAGTTTCGGAAAATGTTTTCCAAATCAACTCATTTTCCTCAAAATTAAGGAAAATGACTTCCCTTCAAAAATTAAGGAAAACATTTTCCATAACTCTCCTCCGATTTCAAATTACATTTTTTTGGGAACATCAATTTAGATAAATATTTTCAATTTCAAAATTTTATTTTTTCGCCTAATCCTTGACCCTCCCCCCCCCCGGCCACCCCCCCAAACCCCAACCCCAACCCCAACCCCTTCCCAAAAAATTAATTTTGCTTTTTAAAAATATTTCAACTTCAAATTTTTATTTTTAAACTCCTACCCCTCCCCCCCTCCCCGCCAGCCCCCCTACCAGCCCCCACCCACCCCAATCCCCAAAAAAATTAATTTTATTTTTTAAAAATAGTATCAACTTCAAATTTTTATTTTTTCACTCCTATCCCCTCCCCCCACCCCCACCTCACCCCCCACCACCACCCAAAAAAATAATAATTTTGACTTTGAAAAATATTTTCAATGTCATAAATTATTTTTTACTCTAGTAAAAATAAAAGATGTCTCTCAAAAACATTTTTCATTCATAAATCAAACACTAAAAATCATTTTCAGAAATATTTTCTACTCACTAACCAAACATGAGAAAATAAGTCCAAAATCTACTTGTTTTCCAGGAAAGCATTTTCTAGGAAAACATTTTCCATGGAAAACATTTTCCTCCATACCAAACACACCCTAATTTAATCAAGAATAGTATCTACATTATTTGTTTTATGTTTTCCCCCTCCTTTATTGATATTCATAGTGAGATTCCTATTCATTTGAATTTAGTTTGCAAAGCTTATTTCAACAAGAAAATACTTATTCTCTAAAAAAGAATTTCATATTCAGTGCTTGAATTTGAAATTTTTAATTAAGGATAGAAAAATCTTATCTATCTGATCATAATTTTTTTTATTACTTGAAGTTTCTTTTAAACAAAGAAAAAAAGAAGATATATTAATTAATACATAAATAAATACGTATAACTTGATCTCAACTAATAACTAAATAATTTAACCGTGAGTATACACACACAGATATTTTTACTCATGATCTCGCTCTTTATCAATTGAATATTTCAGCTAACAAAATAATCATCTATGTATAGGTGAATACACTGAACACCAACTCTTGAAGAAAGATCTTTGAACTCAGATAATCTTGTGGCATACCTCCAAATTTTATGTGTATGTCAATAAAAAGTGTCTACTAAATATAGTGAAGATGAGTCGAAATATTTAATTATTAATTGAGATCAAATAAAATATCTAGATATGCACTTTCATTATTGAATTGCTTACTTATATTGAGGCTAAATTTGAGTATATGTTTATTTATTTCATGTTAACTCAGTAAGTTGACAAGTCACCCTCTAGTAGTCCCCATCAAAGTGAGTACAAAGGCCTTTTTTCATTTTTCAAGTCTCATTCATTTATGGTCTTCACTCTATTCACCACCAAACTTTAATTTCTCAATCAATTTCTCACCTTTTTAATATTTCCCCATTTTACTTTTTTTTCTTTTGGGGAAAAAACATGAGAAAAAAATCATCAACTTCTTCAAAAAGTAAGAATGAGGTAATTAAAGATGAGAATTATAAATACACTGAGTTTGTAGAGGAAAAAAAGAGTTGTATTATTGATTGGGAAGTTAGGCCTGGAGGTTTATTAGTTCAGAAAAGAGTTGGAATTTCTGCTGAGGAAAATTCTGTTGCTGGTCCTATGATCAAGATCAAAGTCTCTTATGAATCTTGTTACCATGATGTTGTTGTTCCTGCTGAATCAACATTTGGTAAACCACTAAATTTTTGCACTTTTGATGTTGTTGATCATAGTTAAAAGAGACAGCTTTGACGTAACTGGTAAAGTTAATGTCATGTTATCAAACAGATTATAAGTTTTGAGCTATGAATATAGTCTCTTGTAGAAATGTAAGGTAAGACTGGATTAGACCCTTGTGGACTGTGGTCCGATCCTTTTTCTGACTCCATGCATAGTAGGAGTTTATTGCACTAGATTGCTTTTCTTTTTAATCATAGCTTAGAGAAACGTTAAAGTTGTTGTTATGCCCTTTAGATCACGGGTTCAAATTATAGAATTAGATATGATGTTTGTGTCAGGATGGGCTACCTACGATACTACATGACACACCCTTGAGTGTGTTCCTTTTCCGGATCCCGCATAAATACGGATCAAAATATTTTATGCATCAAACTGCTGTTTTATAACTAAGAGAACCACTCATATGTGAATTTGCTCCCGATTTCAACTATGGATAAAGGAGTGTTATCTTAGGTCAATGGCTAGTATAAAACTAGTTAATTTATGATGGCTATTCATATTTTTTTTTGGCATAATATATAAATAAGATCTTTTAATTTAATTTTATTGAATAACTATGCGCTTTAATTTTGAGTGTGCATAAGTAGACACTTAACATGTATAAAATTGAACAAGTAGATACACATGTCCTACATGACATAATACATGTATGATGTCACGTATGATACAAAATTGTCATGTAGGGTGCCATGTAGGACAAATGTATCTATTTGTTCAATTTTATATAAATTTAAGTGTCTACTTATGCACACTCAAAATTAAAAATCATATTTACCAATTGACGCCAAGTTAAGAATCATATTTATTTAGGACCCGTTTGGCCATAGATTTCCCAAATAATATTTGGGGAAAAATTTGGCAAATAATATTTGTCCATACAATTTGTCATTATTTGGCAAATATTTTTGGAAACTATCCCAAATTCTCAAATACTATTTTTTTCTAGTATTTGGGCCAAATCTCATTATTTGGGATCTTTTGAAAATTAAAATTTTACCCCAAACTCTTATCTTTTACAAAAACACCCTCTATAGTAGTTGTTTTGTATTGTATTACATAATTTTTTTACGTGAACACGAAAATAGTGATTAAATAGTTAGTGAATTATTAAATAATGATATGATTGTTGATGAAAATGAAGAAAAATTAACTCAAGGTAATAAAATCATGTGCTTCGTCTACTTCACGATGTATGGAATGATACTTGTTGCATTCGCTCCAAATTACCACATTGCTCTAGTGTGATGGAAACTATCTGTTATTGTTGTAACGAACATCCAATTGACTTGGAATACAAACTTATAGTTAGTTTTAATAGTTTTTAAAACTTATGGGTATAAATCATATTTTTCTAAAAAGGTAAAATATATTTCGCAAATCCTATGACCAAACACATGGTGAAATTTCACCCAAATTTTCACTCAAATAATGTTTACCAAGAATATTTGAAAATTTATGGCCAACGCTAGCTTATTATGTTTTTTTTTAAAATTAGATAGTAGACTCCCACAAATGGACCAACAACCACCAACATAGTCATTTTGAGTAAAACACCAATTTCACTTGAGCATAGAAGGCACATTTACAGCCATATCTATAAAAATTCTTATACCAACACACACGAAAATAAATGAGCTAGCCTCAATTCTTGTAGTTATCTTTTAATTAACTTGATAGTAAAATTTTTTTTTGTATTATTCGTATATAGAAGTTAAACTTAAAAACAAACTTGTGACCCAATCAATTATTTTTTTCTCCTTAATTTATGACCTATTTTTTTTTTTTTTAATGTTAATGAAATGAAGGGAACTTGAAGAAAATTCTTTGGGACACAACTGGTTTACATCCTAATGTTCAGAGATTATTGTTCCAAGGAAAAGAAAAGGATGAGAAGGAATGCTTACACATTTCTGGTGTAAAAGATATGTCAAAGGTGATCCTAATGGAAGATCCAGCCAGCAAAGAGTTGAAGAAAATTCAGGATACCTCTATCTCTTCTCAAGCCATCGCCCGCGTAAGAGTAGAGGTCGATAAGCTCTCACATAGGGTACGCAAAAATATTTATTGATGGTCATTCAACTTTATAGTTTATTGTATCAAAGTCATAATATTTTTCACCACGTGGCAAATTGTGATTTTTTAAAGAAAATTATAAGTAATGCCACGTAATATTATGTAAGATGAGTTGTTGAAGGGTAGCTCTTTGTTTGGTGGAGAGCACTCTCTATTCTTTGTTTAATTCTGTCTTATCAAATAAGACTGACAATTTTATTTACTCGTTTATTTTTTCTTAGGTTAAGACTTAAAAAAGATTTTCCGAGCTTAATTGTATAAGTCTATTGCTTTTATTGTAGGTTGTGGCCATAGAAAAAGCAGTGCAAAGAGGTACCAAAGTTGAGGACAAAGAGTTTGTTGTCCTAACAGAGTTGTTCATGATTCAACTTCTTACACTTGATGGCATTGAAGCAGAAGGAGAAGCAAGAACTCAAAGGAGAAAGGAGGTTAGTAGGTGGCATAACTCATAAAAGTTTTAGTATTAATAAGCTAACGCCTGACCATAAATTTATAGTGACAAAATGGGATAAAAAGAATAAGGATAACAACTCGATTCTATCAAATCAGTTGTTACATGAAATAAGACTTTTTCATGCTACCTAACAATGGATTTAACAATACTATACAATAAAATTTTAATAAATAATCAAAATAAATATTGTTGTTAAAACTTATAACACAATATAATAGGTAACAACCATTCAAAGTAAATGATGCGTCAAACTTTAGTTTCAAAGAAAAGTAGAATATAATGTGTTAGATTCAGAAATTAAACATTAAATACTCTGAGTCGCAAAAGTGAATCCTGAAATGACACATCTCTCCCTTCCTCTCTATATAGAGTGGCATATGCTGAATTTATATAAACAATTTCGATATTTGAAGATGTGAACAAAAATAAACAAATTAATGTTATATATCATGAATATTATTTCTGGAGTTATTTTTTCCAAACAATCAACCTTACGAACTCATAGTTGGATCCGCCACTGGTAATGTCTCTAACCACAAGTTTTTCGTCTCCTGGCATCAGAGATGGATCTAGGCGAGGTTTGTGGATTCGAACGAACACAATAATTTTTTCGTAGATTCTATATTTATATCAAAACTTTTTTTTTTAAGGAAGTTTAGAATCCTAAACTTTTAATCATGGCTCCACCTCTGTGTGACAGGTTCATCGCATTCAGAGTTTTGTTGATATGATTGACAATTTTAAAGCAAGAAACTCTAGCATTGTTAGCAATTGTATTGGTACTATTTTAATGGTGAATACCAAATGGGAGAAGTTTGATTCAGGAATTGGAAGCCTCAATGCACCAAATCAATCCACAAAAGTCACACAGGAGTGGGAAGTTTTTGACTGATTGATTTTGAGTTTCTTGTGTTTGTTAGAGATAATATCAACTATGTATTATCCTTTTTAAATCATTCTCATTGCTTGTTCATTGCTTGTGTATAATTTTTTGGTGAACTTGTATGGTTAAGAAATGTACTCAATTTAATTAAAGGTTTAAATCATCTCGATGTCTGATATCTATTTTGGGGTTAGATGAATTTTTAATGGGAAAAAAAGATAATGAAGAATCTCATTGAATTGAACTGGCTTTATAAATCTAAGAATTGTTGAAAATTCTTAAATCTCTTTCAATTTGAGGATAGAAGATTTTAGTTTAAATACGAATAAAACGAATAGCTTTGTAAGTAATTCTTTTAGAGGGATATTAGAAAGAATAATTCTTTATTAATTTTGTCCCCGAACTATTGTCAGTTTTAAAGACATCATTCTACTTGAGTAACTAAACTTAGATACATACTCGATTTGCCACATAATATAACAAGTGACCTCAAACTCTTGTAGGTTCATGAGATTCTTAATAAAAAACGAGAGAAATGTTGTAAACATTCCTAAACTTGACAAGCACTTAAGGGTGTATTTTACTCATGTAGCAAAATCGGAATATATTTAAGTACAATTATTCAAGTAAAAAGGTGTTTTAAAGGTTGTTTGAAAATGAAAGTAATAACTAGCACCGAGTTTGTTTAAGGGTGTATTCAATATTTCTCTCTTCATTTTTTTAAGTAACTCTTCAATTTTAACTTTTTATATGACATGTTTAAAAGGTCATTTTGGTACGTTTGATATATCTTTAGTTTAATACCACAAAAATAAAAAATCTTCTTTATTATGTTTAACTTCTTTTCAAGTTAAAATAATCTTTCAAATAAAACTGGATTCAACTTAAAACTAACAATCCGTTGTAGTCTAGTTGGTTAGGATACTCGGCTCTCACCCGAGAGATCCGGGTTCAAGTCCCGGCAACGGAATAATTTTTTCAAAAAATTTTCTTTTAAGTTTTTGGTACATGCCCCAAAATGTATACTAAATGGTAATTTCTTATTCACTTATTTAATGCTAATAATTGGAAAAAAAAGTTTGCCCTGAAATATATGCATCAAACTATTTTTTAAAAAAAATTGTTTATCGGAGTTAATTTTTGAATATTTGAAGATTGAAACAATTTTTCGTTCAAATAAATTTTCACCTGAAAGTAAAAATCATCTATAACAAATGTACATAATATTATTAATTATTGATCTTATTTTTTATTCTTTTCGTTATGGTTATGTTATTGAAGTGAAAGATAAGTTATATAGAATACATAATATTATTAATTATTGATCTTGTTTTTTATTCTTTCTGTTATGGTTATGTTATCTATTGAGAATTGTTAGTTAGCAGCGTTAGTTAGCAGAAGAATTAGTTAGCTTTTCTGTTAGTCACATGGTTAGTTAGTTAAGTCACATGGTTAGTTAGGTAGTTGGTTATATTGTTAGCTAATGTGATCACATTTTTTCTCTGCTTCTTTGATGATTTTCAATTCCAAGACACTTGTATATAATGTATGAGAAGTCATATATGATAAACAACACAATAGAAAGAAATACAGATTGCTTCTCTCTTCTTCTTCTTTCCTTCATCAATGGCAGTTAGTGAACTGCATCATTGAGTTCATTAGAGCCATTAGAGCTCTTAACTCACTGCATCAGTGAGTTCTTCTTATGGTATCAGAGCAGGGGTAGATTCCTTCGTTATTGACATTGTAGAATCTGTGTTCGATCCTGTTTTTTAATCCAAACTCATCAGTTTGCCATGACAGAAGTCGCAAGCCAAACAACTGCTACTAGAATTGATATGAATAGTGTATTCTATGTTCATCCCTCAGACAATCCAGGAACACCACTTGTTTCTGCTCAATTTGATGGAGTTGGATACAGATCATGGAGAAGAGGTATCTTATGAGCTTTATCTGTGAAGAACAAGACAGGTTTCATTGATGGAAGTTGTGCAAAGCCTGCTGAGAATTCACCACAAGCTCGTCAATGGCAGAGATGTGTTGATATGGTAACTTCATGGATATTGAATTCTCTTACTAAAGAAATTGCAGATAGTGTTGAATATGTTAACAATTCGTGTGAGCTTTGGAAGGAGCTAGAAGACAGATATGATCAGATAAATGGTGCAAAACTATATCAGATTCAAAAGGAGATTGATGACTTAACACAGGGAACACTAGACATCACTGTCTATTACACAAAGTTGAAGAAGTTGTGGGAAGAATTGAACACTTTGAACACGAAAAACATATGCACATGTACATGCATTTGTGGTGCCAAAGATAGCATGCATAAATCAGAACAGGATAGACGATTGATACAATTCCTTATGGGATTAAATGAAGTTTATACTGTGATTAGAGGTAACATACTCATGATGAGTCCTCTCCCTTCTACTGCACAGGCCTTCTCTCTGTTGATTCAAGAGGAAAAACAAAGAGAATACAGGCCTACCAGTCGTACACCTATGGAGTCAGTCTCACTAAATGCAAATGCTGGCAGAGGATCACAAGGTGGAAGAGGGTATAGAACTAATTTTTCAAGTAATGGTGAACTGAGTAACCATAATGATAGAAGTGCTTTGATCTGTGATTTCTGTAAGAAACAAGGTCACATTAAAGAGAAGTGTTACAAACTACATGGATACCCTCCAAAGAACAATGTTTCTAATAATAGAGTAAGCAATCCACAGCAGTTCAATCCACAGCAGTTTAGGCAGAACAATAATCAAAACTTCAGAGGAAGAAGGATTGTGGCTAATGCTCATGGGGAAGAATGCTCACAAGAAAACAGTAAATCAAATGCTGTTATCACACAGGAACAATATGGTCACATTATGAGCTTATTACAGCAGTTTCAAGTTGATAGTCCAGGAGGGGATTCCAAGAATAATGTTGAGTCTAACAAGTTTGCAGGTACAATATTATGCACTTCTTCTATTGATTTTGGTACTGCTTCATGCAAATGTTCTAGATCAAGCATAGACTTATGGATCATTGACTCAGGAGCTTCAAACCATATGACATACAATAAATCTTCATTGACAAACATTCAAACATTACCCTATCCTATACTCATTTCACTTCCAAATGGATACAAGGTAAAAGTGACAGAGTTTGGTGATGTACATATTACACCTAAAATGATCTTAAACAAAGTATTGCATGTTCCTTCTTTCAAATACAATCTCATTTCAGTACAGTCCTTAGTGTCTTCAATGAAGTGTGTAATCTCTTTTTCTGATACAACATGTCTATTACAGGCCCCTTCAGTGAAGAGGCCTCAGGCAATTGGTAGTAGCAAGGATGGCATTTACTATATGTGTGGAAGGTGCTTGAGAAATGCTACTCAATCCATTGATCTTGTTTGTAGTTGCACACCTCATGTTTGTAGGAATATTCATTTTCAAAATCCAGTTTGTAATGATTCTTTTGATCCTAATAAACTTCCTGTAAAGACTGTTTGTTCATCCACTGAGAATACAAATGTGTTGAGTAATTGTACTTCTACTTCTCTTGAATCTCTTAAGGATGATGTGGATCTACTGTGGCATAATAGACTTGGCCATGTACCCTTTGTGAAGATGAAAAACATACCTACCATTCCTGTTAAATTCTCTGCTAGACAGCTTCAATTGCACCATATGTCCAATGGCAAGACAAACCAGACTACCATTCACTCATAGTACAACTCATTCCAAGAGTATTTTTGATCTTCTTCATATTGATTTATGGGGTCCCTATCATGTTCCTACATATGACAATTGTAGATACTTTATTACTCTTGTAGATGACTACAGTAGAGCTACTTGGACATATTTGTTAAGCACCAAGAGTAATGCTACACAGGTTCTTCAAACCTTTATTAACATGATAGAAAATCAGTTTCAAACAACTATAAAATGCATCAGATCAGACAATGGGTTAGAGTTTAACAACAATGAAACACTTAGGTTCTTACAAGCAAAAGGCATTACACATCAGAAAAGTTGTCCTTATACTCCACAGCAAAATAGCATAGTGGAAAGGAAACACAGATATTTGCTTGAAACAGCTAGAGCACTGCTTTTCCAGTCAAAATTACCTACTAAGTACTGGGGTGACTGCATTCTTACTTCTACATATCTTATTAACAGACTTCCATCTACATTCCTACAGAACAAGTGTCCTTATGAGATGCTGTATAAGGAAAAACCAAAATATAGTCAATTAAGATCTTTTGGATGTTTATGTTATCCCATATTACCTAAGGTTCATAGAGACAAACTAGAACCAAGAACCACACCTCATATCTTTATAGGTTATCCATCTGGAGTAAAGGGATACAAGGTAATGAGTCTTGCCACAAGTAAGATACAAATCTCAAGAGATATAATTTTTCATGAAGATATTTTTCCATTCTCTTCCTCTTCAGATAATAGCAAATTTTTCTCTATTCCAAAGACTTATCCTGCTGATCTTTCTGAATCTTGTGATGCATTGTTAAATAATCATTTAGATGTAATTGATGATCATTCAACTCTGTCTCTCAACCCTCAATCTATACATCCATCACCACCTATACAAACTGATGTATCAATCCCACCTATACCACAGAGAAAATCCAATAGAGAAACTAAAATACCTTGTCATCTAAAGGACTATGTTTTATCATTTCCTAATCCAAAGAACAACTCTGGTTCTAATACTATTTCAAACACCAACCAAAATAACCTGATTTCTAATGCATTGCTCAGTAAATATAACCACACTAGTACTAATGTCATTGCTTCCAAAAGTCAAGTCTTGGTTGAAAACATTTGTTATGATAATGAACCACATTCTTATGAAGAAGCAGCATTAATTCCTGCATGGCAAAAGGCAATGGAACAAGAATTTGATGCCTTACATGAGAACAGAACTTGGGATTTAGTTACACTGCCTGTGGATAAACAAGCTATTGGTTGTAGATGGGTATACAAAGTGAAGCATAAAGCTGATGGTAGCATTGAGAGATTCAAGGCTAGATTGGTGGTTAAGGGATACACTCAAAAGGCTGGAATAGACTACACAGAAACATACTCGCCTGTTGTCAAAATGACAACTGTGAGAACATTAATAGCATGTGCAGTGAAGAAAGGCTGGGAAATGTTTCAACTTGATGTCAATAATGCATTTCTGCATGGTGATTTGAATGAAGATGTGTACATGACAATACCTCAAGGTCTTGATGTGAATGAATCAGGTCTAGTATGCAAGCTTAATAAGTCTCTATATGGACTTAAACAGGCCAGTAGACAATGGTATGCCAAATTGACTGAAGCTTTGTCTCTTAGAGGATATACACATTCACACTATGATTATTCTTTGTTCTACAAGAAGTCTAAGTCATTAGTGGTGTTTGTGGCAGTTTATGTTGATGATATAGTCTTAACAGGCACAGATACATCTGAAATCACTCAACTCAAGATATACCTTGATGAGACATTCAAGATTAAAGATCTTGGTAAGCTTCATTATTTTTTGGGTATGGAGATACTTGACACTGCAGGAGGGGTTCTCATTTCACAAAGGAAGTTTGCACTTGATTTACTGAAGGAATATGATTGTATCAGATATGCACCTTTGTCATCTCCTCTTGATCCCAATGTTAAACTTAAAGCCAAAGAGGGAACTTCATTATCTGATCCTACTTATTACAGAAAGCTTGTAGGAAAGCTGAACTTTCTCACTAATACTAGAATGGATATAGCCTTCAGTGTTCAACAATTGAGTCAGTTCATGCAGGATCCCAGAACACCTCACTTACAAGCAGCCTTTCACTTGCTCAGGTACATAAAACAAGATCCTACACTGGGAGTATACTTGTCAAGAGATCCTAATTGTGTTATGAAAGCATATTGTGACTCAGATTGGGCTACATGTCCAGATTCTAGAAGATCAGTAAGTGGATTCCTTGTATTACTTGGAGATAGTCCTATCAGCTGGAAGTCTAAGAAGCAAGAAACCATATCACTCTCATCTGCAGAGGCTGAATATAGGTCTCTTAGGAAAGTGGTAGGTGAATTGGTGTGGTTGCACAGGTTGATCAATGAATTGACAATATCTCACTCTGCTCCCATTATGGTATATTGCGACAGTCAGGCTGCAATACACATAGCACATAACCCTGTGTTTCATGAGAGAACTAAGCATATTGAAGTTGATTGTCATTTTGTACGTGACAAGCTGCAGGAGGGGCTTATTTCAGTCCAACATGTATCCACAAATGAGCAATTGGCAGACATCTTTACTAAGACTCTTACTGGCATTAAACATGCTGCCATTTTGAGCAAGCTGGCTGTAAGATCATTACCACCAACTTGAGGAGGGGTATTGAGAATTGTTAGTTAGCAGCGTTAGTTAGCAGAAGAATTAGTTAGCTTTTCTGTTAGTCACATGGTTAGTTAGTTAAGTCACATGGTTAGTTAGGTAGTTGGTTATATTGTTAGCTAATGTGATCACATTTTTTCTCTGCTTCTTTGATGATTTTCAATTCCAAGACACTTGTATATAATGTATGAGAAGTCATATATGATAAACAACACAATAGAAAGAAATACAGATTGCTTCTCTCTTCTTCTTATTTCCTTCATCAATGGCAGTTAGTGAACTGCATCATTGAGTTCATTAGAGCCATTAGAGCTCTTAACTCACTGCATCAGTGAGTTCTTCTTATTATCGAAATGAAAGATAAGTTATATAGAACACCTATAATATCAATTATGTTATTTGATTGTGAATATCGGAGTGCTAATCGTGAAAGTCTTAACATATCCATAAAAACTATTGTGGAGATGATGTTAGGATGGAATGTGTATACATTTATATATATGGTAATACATACATTAGTTCTATAGAACAATTATGAAGTTAATTACGCATCTATGCTAATAACAAATAATCGATTATAGATAGCTATGGTTTTAATATATCTACAAAATGAGTATTGTGGAGATATGAATATTAAAATGAATGTGCACTCAAAATAGATTAGATATAATTATAATTAACCACATTCACTAAAAAAAAATATAAATAGCATACATTCAGAGTAGAATAAGAAAAATTGGGTTTAAATAATTTAAACACAAAAAAGTATATTAAAAAGGGATAAGGTCTCAAAATATTTGATATTAATACAATTAGGTGTTAAAAAACCTTCTAAATCCAGAGCTCCATCGACTCTTTAATACGTACACTAGCAATGTTTTTTTTTTTCTCCAAACGAGTAGTAACATTATTCATGTCATGTTAATATAATCAAGTTGTAATGCATAAATAAGTTAACTTTCGATATTTAAATTTAGGCCGAAATGATAAATAAATATAAAAATTACGCGGATAAGCAAATTTATACTATTTAATTACTCATCATAGCTACAATTTACTATAATTACCACTCGCGACTAACATTATACATTAATTACGTGGGCTGACTTCGAGTTTGTATAATTAGTCATGTTTGTATATGTATAATTCGCCAGGATATACAAATAAATATGTATAATATACAATTTTTTAGCTTATATACATATATAATTCACCTCTCTCACATTCTCTGCCCTCTCTCGCTCGCCTCTTTCCTCCCTCTCTCAATCTCGCTCGCCTCTCTCCTCCCTCTCCTAATCTCGCTGCCATTTATACAAATATATATGTATAATATACAGTTATATACATATACAATTCACCTCTATCCCCTCTCTCGCTCACCTCTCTCCTCCCTCTCTCGATATTGCTTGCCTCTCTCCTTTCTCTCCCAGTCTCGCTCGCCTCTCTCCCAATCTCTCTTGCCATATATACAATTACATATGTATAATCTGCAATTATATAACAAATATACATATACAATTCACCTTTCTCCCACTCTTTTCCCCCTCTCTCTCGCCTCTCTCCTCTCTCTCTCAGTCTCGCTAGCCTCTCTCTTCTATATAACGTATAGCTACAAATTGTAATTATCAAAATATAGCTACGAAGAGTAATTAATTATTTTGTGGCTATATGTGAAAGTTTAATTAAACAAATTTCTAAACTTGTTGGGTTTTTCCCTTCAGGTACCTCAATTACGTCATTTTTCTATTGAACTATTGAACCACTTATAATTTGTTTCTTTTAAACACTGTTGACTTATTTTGATTGGTTTTCTATTATAAATGTCTTCAATTGTGTTAGTATTGTAATGGTCTTGATTGAAGGAACGAAGACAAACTGTGTGTTAGTCTTATTTGTTTTCTAATGTGTTCAAATGACCTGAAGTAAAATATAATTATTCTCGAATAGTTTCACTATCAATTGGACTAATGAGTTATGGAACAACATATATATCCCTCACAAAATCTGATTCCACATAAGTCAACGGTGTTAAAAAAAATAAATTATGGGTGATTCAATGATTCAATAGGAAAATAACATAGTTGAGAACCCCAACAAATTTAGAAAACTATTTATATATTTAACCTTAAATTTTTATAAAGCTAAAACACATAAATTTTGTGTGTGATAATGCATCTAAAATATTACTCTATTCGTTTTAAAAAGAATGATCTATTTTTTTTTGTGATAACTTTTCACGTGACATATTTAAGGTCACAAGATCAAAGAGCAATTTTATACATTTGATCTAACTTTAATTTAATACCACCAAATTCAAAAGTCTTTTTTGTATTTTTAAACTCTGTATCAAGTTAAATCAGATCATTCTTTGTGCAACGTACTGAAGGTGAATTGCTTTATAAAACATGTCTGATTTGTTTAAATTTAAATCTCTATTTACCTCATCAATTATATAAATATTAGTTAAGACCAAACTAAATTACATTTTTATTTATAATTTCTTAATATACTATAGTAAAAAGGAAATTTGCTGGTATTTACATTTCACGAAGGAATGATAAATAATTTCGTCTCAATAGGAATGATTTTTGTTTGAATTCAGACATCGGCGGCGAGTAAAGAGAAATGGAAAAAGAGGGAAAAAGCGATGCCGATAACCGTACTATCACAGTGAATGTTAGGTTCAGCGGTCGATCGATACCGGTGGAAATCTCCGACGAGTCCACTGTCAAACACCTCAAGTCTCTCCTTCAACCACTCACAAATGTCCTCTCTCGCGGCCAAAAACTCATCTTCAAAGGTATTTTTTCTTTCAATTCTAACCTATCAGCATTATTTCGTATACAATCGGAGCTCCAAAGAACTGAATATCGGTAAATTTGATAGTTGACATAATTTTTTTTCATAAATAGGGAAAGTTTTGGTGGATGAAGTGACATTGAAGTCATCGGAGGTCGGAAATGGTGCGAAGATCATGCTTATGGCTTCCCAGGGCTTACATCAAGGGGTAATTCTTTATTTTCATGTACATTATACTCTATTGAGCATAACTATTTGGGATTAAAACTTAGATGTGTTACTATACTTAAGTTTGTTTACGGCTTTGTACATAATTAGAAAATGGAGAGAACCTCTAGTATTGATAAGTTTCTCAGTTGTGTTAAAGGATAACATATTGATTACTAGAATGAATTAAGGCTACGCGGAGTAGAATGTATATTTGGATATAGGAGACTACAACTGATTTGGATTGAGGCATAATCGATTGAGCTGTACTTGTGACTTTCGAATTTTTGTAAAATTGAAGAACCAGAAATTCCACTGAGTTTATCCTAGTTAGGCCCTGAACTTCTGCTTTCTTAAAGCTTAAGGCTTAAAGCTTATTTGTGTATATTGGATAGGATGGACCAATAAGAAAGGAAGCTTCCAACTTTCCCACAGCGAGGAGGATGCCTGAAGCTATGAGACCTAAAAGGGATGTTCCTCAAGTACCTGTTGTGAAGAGCCAACTTGAACGGTGGAAGGCCACTGGGGTTGTTGCATTATCAGAATGCAATCTGAAGGTAAGATGAGAAGTAACTGACTTTGCTTTGTCCAATGATGTTGAACTTGTTCTTACGTGAACAATCGCTATTGATGGGGTCAGAGATACAATTGTTGAACTGGAACTCACTTTGATTCCAATCATATACATATTGGAGTTGACCTAAAAATAAATTTGTTTACTCTTTTCCTTTTTCCTTCCAAATCATTTTTCTAATTTTATATCTAATTGGCTCGAGTAGGTGAGATAGCCAAGCTATTTCCTTCTCTTTCGTTTAGCAAAACCACTAAAGAAAAGAATCCATAAATTTATAAAAGTGGACTGAGGGATTTGAACCTTTGATTGTTTTTCATTCTGGCTATAATATCAGTTTCAGTAATGGAGCTGTTGTATGGAAACTAATTTTGCAATATTACTCCAAATAGAACATGGCCTTTGGAGTAGATCCCCAGTATCTCTAGAAAGATCTTAGGTGTGAATTGTAACTCCACCAATTGTGCAGTCTAAACAAAAAACAAAATTCTATTTCCCCTCCACTACGAATAAAACTGCCCAAAAGAGAGGAGGAGTATTGCCATATAGATCCAGTACATTTGGAATAAATCAAAATCCTTCCCTGACATGTTTTATTCCAATTAAAAACTTTGGCTAATTGATGGGCTGAACCTTCTTCATAGGCCATAGCTAGTGACAAGATGTTGTATCTCCATTTTGTTCATCTTTTGAACTTATTTATTGCATCACCAAAACCAAAATGACCACCCAAAGTTACCTCATTTGCAAGACTAAATTTAAATTTAAGACCCAAAAAGATGCAGTCATGTAGAGAAAAGAAAAAAGAAAAAAATACGACTGTGCACTTCAAACTATTGAATGAATGTTGGGTTAGTCTGAGAGCACATTTAGCCTGCATTAATCAGATAAAATCCCTCTATATATCATTTGTGCATGTACATATTGTGTATCCTGTATGAGTATACTATGGTCAAATGGTAAATTTATCTTAGCCAAGTTGTAGGACCAAGTTTGATTCCTTCTATTGCCCAAGAGTTATTTATCTACTTGTGTTAAATCGTAAATAGCATTATGTACGTCCTAAAACTACGTTCCCAGCCGATTCTTTTTTCCTTTTTCCTCCTCTTGAAGATATTGCTTTCATTACATATTTGAACTTGATAGGTCCTGCCTGATGAAGTGTTTAACTGCGGACCTTCTGCTAGAGTCCTTGATCTCAGCCACAACGCCATACAGCATCTTCCAGCCACAATTAATAGCTTGAGTTCTCTTCAGGTCAGTAGAGCTGACTTCTTTATATTTCTTTGAAATTGCGATTTATTCACTTGTTTGAGGCAGAAATTTATTTTGGTATTGTTTCTGCTTCCCAGAAATTGATCCTCAATGGGAATGAAATTATGGATAATTCCTTAAGCTGGGAAGAGCTAGCTTCTCTAAAGAGTCTTATGGTTATTTCACTGAACCAAAACCAGTAAGTCCCCCTTCATCAGCATATTACTCTCCAAGCTGAATGAGATTCACCAATATATTGCATCGTCTCTATTTAATATAAGTACAAACGTATTCTTTTCTGCTCTACTAAATGATGGCTACACCAACCATTTATGTACATTTGAGTGTGAGGGACAATAATTGCAATGTCATAGTTCTCATTTATTGTTTTCATAAAATTAAAATATGCAAACTGAAGTATATCAATGAGTAATATAAGTTGTTGAATTTCTAGTATTCAAATGTTAAGTTGCATCATTGGAATGTTAGTCATACCAAGTTTTCCTTTGACATACAGCTTCAAACTAAATTGTAAAATTCACTCAACAGTTTTCTGTCTGATATACTTGTATTCCTTGCACTTGTATTAGTATTTATTTATTAGAAGTTACTTTCAGCATAGTCAAATACTTACGAAAACATAATTGAAAAATTGTCAATTGTCATCGTCTCTCAAATGTTTGAATAGGTTGGCTTTTACATATCAGTTTATAGTTTATTTGAACTAGTGATTGGGTATTGGCAATTTCTATGTTAACTCAATTTGTTCTCACAGAAATACTATAAAGCTTTTAGCGGCTCTTTAGTCAATCAGTTTTAACTTGTAAGTGTCAAATTGGTTATCAGACACCCCACTTGCTGAAGATAAAAACCGTTCCAATGTATAAGATTCACATATAACTTAAGACAGTTGGACGATGGATATAAGCCCAAATACTGCTTTTGGCAGAGGGGAGAGACCAATTCTTCATGCTTGTAGTGTTTGGTGGCTCGTAAATTGTACCAAGACAAGTCTAATCATAAAACAACAATATTTATTGACTGATCCTCTCAAACATGCATGAAAACTGAAAATAAAGCTGTTTTATCTTTCATTCACAAAATTCATGGTATTACTTTTTTGGTCAGTGACATCCAGATGTCGTTTTGTGTTACAATTTTATTTTCTGATACACCTTACTCTGTTTACCAACCTCAATCATTTATCATATGCCATTATTTCGTATAAAGGTTTCTTGTATGACTGTATCAAGTAGTCTTCTTTGGTATGCAGCATAGCAACACTGCCTCCTGAGCTCGGCACTTTAACCAGTCTGAAACAACTTCATATTGCACATAACGAGTTAACATGTCTCCCATCTGAGATAGGTCTGCTGACCAGCCTTGAGGTTCTGAAAGTTAACAACAACAGGTAATTATAAGTACTGTAACAAAAAAAGAAATTTCAATGTATGGTTATAATGATATTTAGTGTTTTACATTATTGTTCCTTCTCCTCCTTTTCTGGCGGTCATGGATGTTTCGAAGTCTGTTGATTTTCTTTTTATCTTTTATTTTTCTTTGAAGTGATAAGGACCTAAGTTAGGTTTGTAAGCTTAACATTTTAATTGCAGGATACACTCTATTCCGGAAAGTATAGGGGATTGTGTTTCTCTTATTGAGGTAAAAAAGGGCATATTTTCCTTTACCCACTTGTCATCTCTTCTCTTCATTAGCTGGAATCATGAAATCCAAAATATAGGCTGAAACCTGCAACAAGTTCCAATGTTTATTGTTTCCTGTGATGTTATTACCTATATACAGATAACGTGATTCTATATGGTGTAGGTTGATCTTTCATCTAATCTTTTGGTAGAGCTGCCAGAAACAATTAGCAAAATAAAGGACTTAAAGGTCTGTCTTCATCTATACATTTCTCTTTCTCTTTTGAAGTGTCATTCTTTAAAATTACCACTTCAGTTTTCAGCTTTTTTAAAGCAATATAAAAAACAATCTTTTTTTTTTTTTTTATAAATGCCGTATAGAAAAGAACTTGCAAACGTTTTATGAAATTAGCTATATGCTCTCAAGTACTGGTTGTTAGACTTTCGTAAAGAATGTAACATAGTTACTAAGATAGAGCATAGCCTGGATGGACATTTATGTATCAGCTCTGGAACGTTCAGCTATGACAATTTTAAACCGAACTAGAGGATTTACTGCCATAATCTGCTGGACCGACACCATTTGTGTGGCTAAAAGCACAGCACATGATAGGTAAAATTTAATCATAGTTAAGTGAAAAACTTGGTTTTATCAATTGGTGCTAGTAAGTATATACTGCACATTATAGGGGCATGTGACGAGTTTAAATGTTACCACAGAAATACTTAAGTGGAGAAGGATAGATGGTAGTCCATTATCACGTAGTTTTGAACTGTGTGCCAACCAACTCCCAGGGATCTCTCAGTTCTCAAAAGGAGGAAAAAGTTGTTTTCCTTGCAAGACACAACACAAATTTCTTTAGTCAACAATGTTTTCTGAAATATCTAGCATCATTTGATGGCCTGTTTTACCTGACAGTATGCTTTTGCCCCAATTATTTGCATGGTTCATGTCCGATTACTGGTGCAGGCACTTTATCTTAGGAACAACGGGCTCAAATCCCTTCCTAGCAGCATTTTTAAACAGTGCTGTCAACTCTCTACACTAGATCTCCATGGAACTGAAATAACTATAGATGTTATCTGCCAGGTAGTAAATCATTTACTACTATAAAGTAATAACAGTAACATGCCTTATCTAGTCCGCCTCTTACGATTTTCGAACAATCACAGATTGAAGGATGGGAGAACTTTGATGAGAGAAGACGCTCGAAGCATCAGAAACAACTGGACTTCAGAGTGAGCAGCTCTGGCAAATTTGACGAAGGAGCTGATCAAAGCTGATAAGGTCTGATACAAATTGCTCGGTAACTCGGTCTTATATACATCCTGACATACATTTGCATAGTGATCCCTTGCAAACTTTACATAAGAATCTTGTAGTACCTGTTAAGATACATCAAGAAATTATAATGAGCATACTGCTCCTCTGTGCACTCCCTAAAGATGATTACATTTTCTGAAGGCTTACTGTAAAGCTTTCCGCATCTTCTCAAACTGTTACATATATAGTTGAATGAAAATTCCCTTTTGAGGATACATATTACAAGTTGTTGAACCCCTAAAGAAGTGAATTATTTGACTTGCCAGTTGAAAGTTACATACTCCCTCCGTCAGAAATGGATCCAGAATTTATATTTTGTAGGTTCAACCTTTAAAGTTTTTTTATCCTTGAATCGTTGTATCTATTGTTTATAAGTACTGGGTTCAGATAAAGTCAATACCAAAGAGCTACATCCGTCCTTGCCTCCGTCTCAGTTTTTGTGGCACAATTGAAATTCGAGAGTCAAAATGAAGTTTTTCTTTTATTTGAATTATTTTTTTTTATGTATTCAGTGCTGCTTCTGTAAGCCATTGGATCAGTTTGTCTTATTGAAAGGTTGGCTAAATGCCAATGAAACTTTGTACGTACGTACTAATTTCTTCAGCCTTAAAGAGGGATTTCTCATATGAATATTATAAGGCGGGGAATCGAATTCTTATCGTAACGAATGGATTCGCTCACATAATGAGTCATGGACCTAGATCCAACATTCAACATCTCTCACTTCACTCACGATAGATTAGAGTCAAATCACTATCAGGTTAACAACACACATAATTCAAACAAATAAATAGTTATTGCAACTTGCGAGCATCATGATTTATATAAAGAGCTCCACGTAGGAATTTGATCACATACGGAAAGGTTCACTAGTAATATGATGAATTTTTTTTACCCACAATACCTCAAACATTTAATAATTAAAATTTTAGTTGATATCAAAATTCAAAAATATCACGAGAATAGTAAATGACAATTTATCTATTATAGTCTTTTAATGAAGGGCAAATAATATAAAATACGAGTCAATGCTCCTAAAATAAATGAAATTTAAAATATAACATAAGTTCTAAATTCAAAACAGAACATTTAACATGATACCCTTGAGTTAAATTTCAGTATAACATACATAAATATGATTTAAAAGAAAAGAAAAACGTAAATCCATAACCTTATTCAATAATGAATTAAAATTTTGAAAACTAACAGAATTACACCAGAGAATTTTTTTGAGATAATACGAAAAATTACATGAAATAGAAGTTGAGAATGAGAAAGGAAATGAAATATAAAATTTAAAAGATATATTTTTAGAAACCATTAGAATAATAAAAATTAAAAAGTGATTAAAATAATAGAAGTAAAAAATAAATTAAAACAGAAAGAAATTAAAAAATAATCAGCACCATGTAATTACCAGCAATTCTGTGAAATGGAAAGTGTAGTTACCCGTTACAATTACATCAAATTACCCGCTAACCAAGTAATGACATGACCAACCAAACATGTCAGACAAGTAATTAATAGGAAATACAATTTAATCCAATCTAACTCCCTCTTACATGCAAGAACTTACACCCAATGATCTTAAAAACACGTGGTCTTGAACTTTTAACCCTTGCTTGCTCCATGGACTAACCTTCTGAGCCAAAAGTCAAAACTCGTTAGAGCTTGAAGTTTTGCTCATGGGGCAAATGAGGTCGAAGTTCAAAAACCCATGAACTTCAAATCCTGGCTCCACCGCTTGAGGAGAGCATGTTCAAATCCAACCAACTGAACATTGCTGCATGAAATTCAAACTTGGAGAAGAAACAGAACATCAGATATGAGTCATCCCTCCTCCAAGCAGTAAAAACGAATAATCTTGTCATTCTATGATCTTAATAAATCATGGAATCAAGTACTGAGGATTCAAACCGACTCAAAAACTACAGATCTGTTATGAAGAAAAGCAGTAGCGTCTGTTTACAGTATAATGTGGCACAAACAAAAAGGTGAAGACCATATATAATTCGCCAGAAACTTGTGGAGCAAATTCCCAAAGCACATTTAAATTTAACTGTGAGGTAGTAGAAAAATCCTATTCGAGTAAGGCGGATGGATATGGAACAAGCCATTTCAAGGAGCAATTTCCCAGGATTTTCAGCTTTACAACAGTAGAAGTGTATCTCTGCAGAGATAGATCATAACCTTTGGAAAGGTGTAGTAATTGTCAAAGGGAGGAATGAGCCAGGAAGCTGATAGACTATGTTGGAAAGTCTTTAATAAGCTATACTTCACTAAAAAAAGGCTAGACGTTTGAGAAATGAAGCAAGAACTAACACCTCTCACCAATTGCATCGTTTTCTTAGTTCAGTTGATGTGATGAGCTTGTTCTACCACCCACACAAACATATTTGACATCATTGTTAAAGAATCTCTTGCAATCAAACTACAGATCTAACTACTAGAATAGCTTTTGGCAGGAAACACATTTCAATACTGCACTTTTCTTTTATATGAGAAGCCATCAAAGTTACCTCTTCTGTCATAAAGTTCCCATCTTCTGTTGCTTGGATAATCTTCCACTTCTATGACTTTCCTGACATAATCTGTTTCAAGAGAGTTAATGAGAGAGAGAGAATAGGAGAAAAAAGAAAGTACAAAGAGATTTGGTTGAAATAAATTACATATGACCGACTATTTGTGTCGGCATCAAGTAAATCACCTTGCAAAACTAGACAATAGAAAATGGAGAATTAAAACTTTTATCTCCAATTTTCAAGTGAAGCTTTTGTATGATGTCAAGGAAGGATTCTCCCTTGTAATGTTTATCAAAAACCCAGTTGTAGTTGCATCAAATGAGAAGCCCCTTCCAGCTATTTCCTTCATGAAAGATGTCATTTCACTAACTTCATTGCACCTGAGAAATCCTCGCACAACATCATTGTAAGTGACATTGTTGGGAAAACAACCATCGTCTTCCATCTTCCTTAGAACATCTTTAGCTTCATCTAAAAACCCTTCAAGACTATTTTACTATGTCAACCTTTGAATATAATAAATACAATATCTTGAAAAATGTTGATAAGGAAATGACTATGATTAATGGTAAAGGTAAATTAGGAACTAGAGAGTTGTTTGGTGGTCATTAATCTTTTGTTTTGTTGCAAAAGGTGGGATAAAGTATCCCAGGATTGTAACAACCCATAAATTTTTGAGCTAAGACTCGAACTATACTTCATTGTTAGTAGGATTTCCTGAGGAATTTAAATTTTTTATAAGTGTTAAAGTCACTAGATGTATCATTGTAACATCCCGCCTTAGAAAGAAACTATTTTTGGAAAGACTAAATTTGGAAATTTTGGAAAGTTATCCCTCCATTGGAATGGAATAATAATCCAAGGATAAATTAGGTAATCCAACCCAAATCTGAAAAATACTTATGATTTCCTATCCAAACTTAAGTCTACTACAAGAAAATAAGGTTGAGAAATAGACACCAAGCAGGATTTATCGATTATGGGGCAACAAATGGGTTGAATGGGCTGTGTTGAAATCCAATGGCAGAAGTGGTGGCATTCTAATACATTGGCGAAAAAAAACAATGGACAGTCAGAGAAATTCATACGGGGAGTGCACCATTTCATGTTTGATGGAGAGTACAAGAGGAGTTCAGACGGGGTTTCACAGGTGTCTACGCACCTCACAACAATCCAGAAAGAGAGCTATTGTGGTATGAACTTGCAGCAGTAAGGGATTTATGGAATGATTGGTGGGTAGTTAGAGAGGACTTTAATGTTTGCAGATACAAGAGTGAAAAAAGCAATGGTAGTAGAAGATCCAGCGCAACAAACAACTACAGTGAATTCATTCTTAATCTGGTAATTATTGATTTACCTTTACTAAGGGAAAACTTCTCTTGGTTCAGGGGTGAATAGACAGACTTCTAATCTCCCTGTGGAATGATACTTTCGACTTAATGAAGTTGCCAGAAAGAAGTATTACATTCAAAACTAATGCATTTTAATAATTGAATACTTTCCTGAAATATCAATTATAGAAATAAAAATAGTGAAATAAGGTAATGAGAAAATGTTTTGCTTTCTAAAGCAAATGTTAATCGATGTATTATGTTAATTTCCAAAACTGTGATTTGTTTAAAAAGGAGGGAGAGGTTGGGTGAGTTGGGTTATAATCCATTGTTTGACCCAGTAAAAATATAGGAAGTGGTTTACCTTTTCAATAAGCCTGCCTGCAAAGCGCAAGCGACGTTCTAATTGGCTTTTCTGCTTCAACAACTACAATTGAAAGCATTTGTTTTGCAGTGCTTAAAGGAAATTGCATCACAATGATAGTGTAGCCAAATAAATCAGGCGAAAGAATCACTTCATAATTTTTGAATGAAGATCTAGTATCATGTCAAGGACGGATGGACTCTCCCTTAGAACGTTTACCAATAACTCAGTTGTAGTTGCATCAAATGAGAACCCCCTACCCGTCATTTCCTTCATAAAAGTTGTCATTTCAGTAATTTTTCTACACCTGAGAAATCCCTGCACAAGGGCATTGTAAGTGAAGACGTTTGGCAGATAACCATTCTCCACCATTTTTCTTAGCATATCGTTAGCTTCATCTAACAAACCTTCAAGACAAAATCCATGTATCATCTTATTGTATGTTCTCACATTCGGAAGCAATCCAATTAAAGAAAGCTTCTCAAAAATAGCACGAGCTTCATCGAGTTTACCAATGTTGCACAATCCATTGATGACAACATTGTAAAATTCAATATCAGTAATTTCTCTCTTTCCTTCCAACTTATTAAAGAGTGACAAAGCCTCTTCAACAAGTCCATTCTTAAAATAACCATTTATCACAATGCCATGAGTGTAAAAATCAGGTATGAATCCTGCAGATAGCATCTCAGCAAAGAATTTTCTAGCATGGACTATTTTTCCAACTTTAAAAAGACCTTGCAAGATAGTATTGTAGGTAACGACATCAGGTTTTGATCCCTTCTGAGAAATTTCACAAAACAATTGCATAGCATCATCCACTTCCTTTGTCATACAGTATCCATTTATTAGTATGTTATAGCTAAAAATGTTAGGCTCGATGCCCTTATCAATCATGATATCGAAAATTCTTTTTGCTCTATCGACTTGACCACGCAAACAATATCCATCCATTATCGCATTGTATGTGATTATATCAGGCTCTACAGCTTTTCTGACCATGTGTTTCATTACTTCCTCGGCATCTTCAACTTTCCCTTCTTTGCATAGTCCATCTATTAGTGTATTGAAGATGCACACATCTGGATAAATATTAAGGTTCACCATCTCAGAGAACAAAGACGTAACCTTTTCCCACTGACCGAGCTTACATAAACCATCAATCAATGAATTATACGTTAATATGTCTGGATGAATGTCTTTCTGCTTCATCTCGTTCAGAATGTTGATAGCAGCATCTAAGTTTCCATCTTTGCAAAGAGCATCTATAACAATGTTGTAGATATATATGTTGGGCTCAGTATTACCTTGTTCCATTAACCGGAGCAAACTTAAAGTCTTCTGAGTATGACCCCTTTTGCTTAGCCCATTCATTACAGTTGCATACGTGACTACATCAGGCTCACAAATCTTCTCTCTTACCAACTTCTTGAACAATTCAACTGCATCTTTGACCTTATTTTCACTAAAGAGTCCCCTTAATAAGGTGTTAAAGGTGACAACATTAAACGGAATTCCATTTTTCAAGTAAATGGGTAACACCGAAAATGCACAATCAACACGATACATCAGGCAATAACTATTTATCATGATACTTAAGATGAAATTATTAATTGGGATACCCAATTTCAGCATTTGTCGAAAAAGAGAAATGGCAGCAGAGTAATGTTTCATCTTTATCATATTGTTAAACAATTTAGAGAAATCGACAACTGAAGGAAGAGGCTTCATTGTAACCATTTGATGGAAGAGATTCACAGCATCATCTAAATTGCTACTATTTACACCAATTTTATCCTTAACTGAAATCGATTCTTTACTGTAATGGCATGAAGAACAACTTCTTACAGTAATTACTGAATCATCAAAGAAAGAGATAAAGGGAATACCATTGCCATTGCCATTGCCATTTCGCAGAGAAATTCTCCTCATCTTCTTCAATGGCTATTTCTCTGTGCCCTATATGGGTGTGTGGGTGAAGGGTATTAGAAAAATAACCTAATATACAGTAATCCTGTTTACTTTTAATTGTATAGTTTTTGATATTTTTCTCTTTTATGTAATTTTTATATAATTTTTAAATATTTAAAAAATATTTATTTCAGTTAGTAAATATGATATTTAAATTTATCAATCTAGAAGGAGAAATTCTAATTATTTAATATTTAAATATTGCATGTTATATGAATTAGTAAGGCTACATGAAATTTTATGTGTATTATATTACGTAGAATACATATATTTATTTATTTAATTTTATAGAAATTTATTTATGTATTTTCAATATCAGAAAGCATAGATGTTAGTCAAACCCAAGTTTTAAAATATTTTATGCATTTTGTCTTTCCATTTTATTTCAAATTAAAAAGTGGTGTTTTGTTTTTAGTTAAATAAATGAATTTTCTATAATCAAGAAATTATTTTAATACTGCTCTACCAATTTTTATCTTTATTTAAATAAAGAGAATTTTACATAAACAATAAATTATTAAGTAGCTATATTTTTTCAATGTATTTATTAAGAATAATTAGTAAAAACATTCTTTTTTAGAACTATGTAGTTTGCTAAGCATAGGCGAAGTTAGGATTAAGAGTTTAAGGTTCTAAATTTTTTTCAATCAATTTTGTTAAGGGTACACAAATTACTATACATGTATTAAATTAATTTTCTAGTATTAATATAGAGTCTACGGAAAAGATATCGGGTTCGTCCGAACCCATAAACCCCCACCTAGCTCCGCCTCTGTTGCTAAGACGAGTTCCAACTCACCTCTATTTTACATCCATTCTCTATATTTGAAAAGGAAAATAGAGAAGGGCTCTCCGACTAGACTTTGATTCACTATTTATTCTTCATTTATATAAAGAAAATAATAATTCTCCAAATTTAGAAAATTACTATTCACACTCTCTATTTTATATTTTTTATTATTTTATAATTAACATATTATTTTTCATACAATATTCATAATTCCTTTTTAAATGTAATATTACATTTCAAAAAATATATTATTTAATATTTGCTACTTTCATCCGAATTAATATTATTTCCAATTAAATTTTCATCATTTTTATATAATTTGATAATATTATTATTTAATTTTCATCGTCAGAAATGAATAAAATTAAAATGACAAAATGAAATCAATTTAAAAATACAACGTAACATAATAATTTAAATAGAAGATACAATACGACGTGTAACATCATAATGTTATCACAACAATTTTTCTTGCAATTTATATCCATTAATTTGTATATTATATAATATTTGCTTGCAATATATGTTAATTGACAATTTAGAATAATATATAATCTTGTATTAAATAGAGAATTCAAAAAATTATATTACATTAAAATTATATAAATTGTTTGTTAGAAGAAAAAAAGAGAGAGAGAAAGAATTTATATAAAGAAATAAGAAGAGTAACTTTCACATATAACAAACATAAAAATCATATATGTATGTTATAGTTATACTTTGCATAATTGCTTCATAACAAACATAAATATGTATATTTCGCTATATATATACAAAAAAAAAAATAACAGGTGTATGATTCGTTAGACATATACAAAAAAAAAAAAACAAATGTATAATTCGCTATACATATACAACAGAAAGTAGTTATACACAAATCAATTGTATTTGTGTAGGTACAAAATAAGAAAGAGAGAAAGACAAAAGAAAATTGGACAGAAGAATATTTGTATTGATTAATTTTAAGTGTATATGACGAAGATATATGTAGTTGCAAAATTAAATTTCATTTCTGTTTATATAAGCGATAGAGTCAAGGAAGGCGACCGAGATCTGGGAGAAGGGAGAGAGGAGAACGAAAATATATTATATATTTTTTTTTCTTGTTCTATACAAACATAAATACATTTTATACATTTGTGTTTGCATGAAAGCGAGAGGGAGCGAGAAAGAGAGAGTGGCAAGCAAGAGTTTGAGAAAAAGAAGCGACTGACAAATAATGTACTACAGGGCACAAAAAGTGTGGTTATAACATTTAATTTGATTTATTAGTTTGCCATTATTTATATTTTTTCCATAAGAAAATAAAAATAAGAATATAATATTGAGTAAAAGAATAAAATTCTTTTTTAGAGAATAAAAATAAACAACTGTATATTTAAAGAGTAAAATAAATGATAGTATTGGAGATGCCTTAAATAATTTCAAGTGATAGGGGTGTGTTCAAAACTTAAAACACCACTTAATTTGAAACAAAAAGAGTAATAAAAGCACCTAGAAAAGCATAATTTCAAGTTCATGTTCAAACACCTACTTAAAGCAACAGTTGCCACACATTTACAAATATGCTGAAAAATCAATCTCTTGTTAACACAATTTTGCAAAATAGCAAATAAGAGTGTCATTACATGAAACTTCTAACAATAATATATAAAGAACTAGAAGAAAAATAATGCATTGTTGCTGTTGTCAAGAGTGGACCTAGAAGTCCTTATATAAGTTCAACCGAATTCAGTAACTTTTGCTCAACATTAAATCTGTGTTTTCTTCATCGAACAGAATGCGTTTTATCTTAGAAAATTAAAATCGACATAATTCCCATCCTAAAAAGTTGTGTTTTCTTTGTTTCTCATACACTGTGAAAGACTAGCAGAGTGCAGCAACTTTATAGATCTTCCCTACCACTAGCAAGAAGGGCTTCTGCTGCCGAATCCAAATCATGAGGAAAGAAAACCCTGAAAACGTTCACGTGAATGAGCTCAAATCTTCATTGAGTGACTCGAGAACATTACAACAAGAACAACCTCAGCATAATAGAATCCCACTTGTGGGGTTAGGGGAGAGTAGAGTGCACTCGAAATTTACCCCTACCTTGAGAGGTAGAGAGGTTAAAAAAGAAGAGAAGTAATAAGATAATTAGATAACCAAGACTAAAGAAACATTCAGTAATAAAAATCTAAAAATAACAAGAAATAAGACTAATACTACTCAAGTGAAAGGAAAAGAAATACGTCCGACTACCTTACTAATGCTCTACCCTAATTCTCGACCTCCACACTCTCCTATCAAGGATCATGTCCTCGTATAGCTAAATTGTTCCATATCCTGCCTAATCACTTCATCCCAATACTTTTTTTGACTCAAGAACATTATGTAAAAGAAATTGCTTAGACATGGAAGTGCAAGCAGAAAACTGCCAGGCTCTTTCCCCAGTAATCAATAATATCTGAGATGCCTAAAAAGAACCAAAAATTTGGATTACTGAGATAATCCCAAAATTTTGTGTTACTGAGATAATCCTTTGGCTAAAAAGAACCGAAATTTTCACATCCTACTATAAGAAAGCATTCTTGGCCCCAAAAGTATGAAGAATGGGAATACCTTGAAAGGCATCCAAGTTTTGTCTTAGGAAATGAAAATTAACCCTCATTTTCCAATTGTTTAGCATGTCTTTAGTATAAGAAACCATCTATTTTCTTGCCGTACAAGTATAGAGATGTAAAAAAGAGGAGACATTGTAATCACCTGCACGTATTATGGTACAGTGTCTGGCTCAGTTGGTCTATGTCAGCGATACCTTTAGTGCCTGCAACAACTTCAAGCACTTGCCTGGGAAGAGGGAGTCGATATTTTTCAAGAAATCAAGATCAAACTCGAGATACAGAGAATCATATGCAGCTAGTAGTACTGCTATATTGCCAAGGCACAAGTAATGGGAAAATATCCCACAACAGAAACAATATAGAGAGAACTAAAAGCATCGGGAACAAAGTAAAATTACCAAAGAATGCATCAGACTGAACTCTAAGTTCAAAATCAAACCCTACAACCCCAAACCACACCTCATTGTTGAAGCAAACAGCCACTTATTCTAGTAACTAGTAATACTAGAAAGTTCAAAGTACGCCTGACAATATTGGAGGCGTTCGTGTTGACAGATCATAATAGAAAGACAAATTTCAAGAAAGGTCAAGTATCCCAGATTGAATAGTTAACACTTCTCACACAATCTTTAGTTTTCTCTCTTTTTCTATATTTTTTTAATTTGTTTTTTGTTTTTTAGTTTATTATTTTTTTGGACTGTGGCACTTGCCAATTTGAAGTTCAGTGGGAATGTGTTGTAAGGATAGTTCTTCTACCCCTTCCCTGCTTCCATCCACATCTCAGATATTCTCCTTTTCCAGTTCTACTTGGAATGAGTTTGTCCAAGTTTGTATCCTTTCCCGACTCTAAAATTACTTTTTTTGATTAAATAAGTTTTGAAAGTAGACCTTTAATATTTAAAAGTGTATTTAAGGGATAAAAGAAGGGAAACTAATCCAGACACTGGTATCCTATAAAGAATATCTAATTTAGAAATACAAGGAAGTTGACAAGTTGTAGCTTTCATGTTCAATCAACTTCAATCCAGGAACACTGTTTGAATTGATGTCTATTAGAAATGGAAAAAGAATCATATAACGAGCAATAAGAGTGCTATGACACTCACCGAACTAAGCAAGGCTCGTTGCGACCTTTGACAAGGCATTCTTGATCATGCTTATCCTTTTTCTTTGAAGGCCATGAGGCTTTCACATACCTTATCCCAGCATGTGTATTCTTGATATCACAGTATGGTGAATCTGTTTCAATCATCATTCGCTCAACAGGTATACCCTTTACAACTTCAAGGTTCTCAGCTGTCTTGAGAGAGCAACCATTTATTCCTAAGATAAGTTGTTCAAACAGAGTGACATAAACAGATTTAAGTAAATCAGTATCGAGCAATTTAAGTATCTCATGGAAAACACATGAACATGACAGCTTCTAAATTAAAAGATAGAATACAATGAACCAGAGATTTCACCTATAAAAACATTACTAAATGAAAGAAGTTTATCACAATCTTCAGCACTTCCAGTGAAAGAGTGTGCAACGCCAGCAACAAACCTGTTCAACACAACTGGTTTATCAGAATGCCATTTATATCAGTGTGTCAAAGGCATGCTTAAGCCCTGAAGCAAGGCCGAAATGTATTGAGCTCTTCACGTCGCTTAATGCGCGCTTCAGTGTCATTATCAGGGTTATAAGGCATACTTGTCTCTTCTGAAGAGGTGACACTAAACAATTGAATTTCACTTCATCATAAATATTTTTCAATTTTTTTGTTCATATATTTGTCATTCATGCTTATAATTATTAGTCTTGAACTAAACACACACGCACACACACGCACATATATGTTCTCCCTTTGCGCCTTTTTATAATCAAAGCCCACACTTTATTGCGGTTTACACTTAAAGCCTCAACAGACCTTAGAGCTTTTGATAGCACTAATTTATATAAAGCTGCAACAATGCATCAAATATATTTGAACCATGATAATGTTGTTTAACATCATTTAATCAAACAAAACAAGACTAGGGTACTATTTCCACTCCATAAGACAGATTATCCAGTCAAACAGCATTTGAAGTTTTACACCAGTGTTGTAGCATTAGCAAATCTCGGCATAAGTTGGCCCCATAACAAATTTTGACATGAGGAGGTAACGCTGTCTACATCCGCTTTTCCCTGAACCCACATAGGCGGTACCCTTCTAGTAATGGGGGTCCGGCTTCATCCCAAAAGCAGTGAGATATGGGAGTCAGACATACAGTTGCGAAATCGTGAGATACTGGAGGTTTATTACTTTATTAATTCTTCCCCCCTTTAAGATGGCTTATGGAAAACCTAAGGACTACAAGATTTTAGATTAATTAACCTGATCTTTCTGCAATTCTTCTGCGGATTACAAGGTGAAAATTAAAGCCGAGCCATTTTTCGTTATCTCCAACAATTACAAAATATTACCGATCCTTATTTCGTTGAAGAATGTCACAGAAATCCTGAGAAGCTGCTCGCATGTGAAGAAACATTGGCAGCTTCATTGTATATGCCAACTCAAACTGTTTTTCAAAGTACCTATATTTCAAAATAGAAAGCAAGAGCACATCAGCCAAGTGGAAACAAGGCGAACCTACAAAACAATAGTCACCAAAAGGTACACCTAGGCTACAAGTTGAGGAAGAAGTAACTCCTTCAGATAAAATGTCACCAAACACAGTTTTTTTTTTTTTTTTTGTGGGGGGGGGGGGTTTTTTTTTTTTTTTTTGGGGGGGGGGGGGGGGAGTCGTGCGGGGATTGAGCAACACAGCTTCGCCACTTGCTTTTGCTTGGGGTTGTGAGAGAACAAGAGTGTTGTAAATTGTGAAGGAAGAACTCATTGGGGTGGATGATTTCAAGCAGATACATACTTCTTCTGAATGTCAGATGGACAAAAGTGAAGTCTATCATAGTCCAACCCACATTCGCCAATCGCAACCACCTTGTTTGAAATGAATTTTGTCGTTAGAAAGCAAGTAAATGAAGATAAGCTACAGTTATTTTTTAGGCACCAAGAATATATAGTCACAATCAAAATAGCTCCAAAAAACTTGCTAGCCAATAAAGAAAAGATTTATGAAGAAGGTATATTCACGAGAGAAAAGTAATGAATCACATGATGGTGACTTGCTATATCATTAGAATGCATAACAAATGTGCATCTTATGAACAAATCTTTTGTCATTATAAACTACTTACAGCGTTCAATGTTTGCCGTCTTCCTAGCATAATGTAGGAAGTTAGCCCAAAAAGTAGATCTCCAAATGTTAGAGCTTGTAAAATTCTTAAAATCTTCTAAGCTCTTTTTGGGGAAAAAAATTTTCTTCCTTGATTTGGAGTCAATGAAACCTCAAAGCAGTTAAAGGATGAGCTTAAATTGCTAAAAATATCACATCTTAAAAAGTGCGCAAATGATTCAGTATTCTTTTGGATATACGAGTGTCATTATAGGAACAAATCCTTTTCGAAAAAGTTTGGAGCAATTGAAACATAAGATCAGTTAACCCAGGAGCTTAAGCTGCTCGTAGTTCACACATTAAGAAGTATAGTATTAAAGTTTCTCAAAAGTTGCTAATTTGAACAGGGCATTTACTAAGAAGGTGTAGTTTAATGAATCCATAATCTTATATACAGAAAAATTGAACATACTTTTCCTTTTTCTTTTCCCTCTTTAGCCAATGTCAAAAGATCCTGCAAATGCTTTTCTGGATCCCCACTGTCTTCAAATTCCTGATTGAGAATGGAAGAAGAAATGACAAAGCATCCAACATATATGAATGGGTAGGGTTTTTTTCTGTAGGTCATTACAAAACAACAAGAGTGAAACCCACTTTGCATCTTGTCGGGTGCACTCCCACAGTACAGAAAAGTCTTGCTGCAAAAAAAGAGTTAGTTCTCAAGGTCAGACATGCCAATATATTTGAGAAGCCAACTTGCTGCAAAAGAATAAAAATAGTCAGAGTAAATCAGCTAAATAAAGACATATGGACAACCATCTGTTTCAGCAATGGCAAGAGCTTCCTTTGATTCTTCAAGAGAGCCACCAGTTACCTGGAAGGAAAATTCTAACCAAATTATGATCTTCAGTAGAACAAGTGAAAGGCAAGTTCATAGAATGGCTGTAAGACCATAAATGTAAAATATGGGAGTTGAATGATTTTTGTTTAAGAATTGTTAATGGGAGTGAATGTTGAGCCTCCAAGGTCCAACATATCCATAAGGTGAGTGTTGCAAAAATGAAAATGCTGATGTGGATGTTCATACCAGATTCGACAAGATAAGTATGATCACATCATGCTTATATGTAGCACATATAAGAGGATAAAATGACAGAAGGTCACTTGAGATAGTTTAGTCATGTCCTATGTCAACCTACATACAGAGCGATCCATAGATGTGAAACCATGATGATTGAAGGGGGACAAGGTAGACCTAGAATCACATGATGGTAACTATATCGAAAGGGTTAAAATCTGTTGGAAGCATGCAGACTTAGCATAAAAGTTATTTGGGTTTACCATTGGGAGACAAACACAAATCGGTGAAAATTTGAAATGACGTCCTTGAGAAGATGGAAAAGAGGTGGGCAAATTGGACGAGACAATATCTCTCCTTGGGTGGTGGAACCACAATATAATTAACAGTGTTCTTGGTGCACTACCCACTTATACAATGTCTCTTTTTTCAGCTCCTTCTTCAGTGTTGAAGCACATGGACAAATTAACGAGACATTTTTTTTTTTGGGCAAGCTAATGAACTAACAAAACCTATTTGTCTTGTAAGCTGGAAAACAGTCACCAAAGATAACAGGAACGGGAATCTAGGAATTAAAAAATGTAATACTGAAAGCCGTAAGTGGCATTGGAGATTTAACATGGAGGATAATGCACTTTGGAGGAGAATTTTACTGGAAAAGTTCTCTCTGGACAATCCATGGCACGCCAAAGAGTCTATAATGCCTCATGGCATCGGGGTATGGGAACAAATTAGAGGGCTTTGGAACAAGTTCGAGACAAATATGGGGTTTACTCTTGTAAATGGAAGGAAAAACAGACTAACATATCCCACTAAAAGATCATTTCTTGGTTTTTTATTATCTATCAACATGTCACAATGGGACAATTGCAGAATTCTGTATATCACAGGCTGGACTTTGAGTTTGAGAAGGAATATATATGATTGGGAAATGGAAAGGATAGGTCTATTTCAAATGCTAAGCAACATTGTTTTGGACGACAACAAAAGGGACTCTATCAGTTGGAAGGGTCACTCCAAGGGTATTTTTTAAGTTACAAGTGGAAGAAATAGATGTATCTTGGTCTGTGCGCTAGTAAGATATGTAGAGAACTCTTATTGCTAGAGAACCTAATCTTCAAGTATTTGATTGATTCCAACTATTGAGTAGTAGTTCTCGTTCTTGCTGTAGAACAAGTCCGGTAATTAATTAAAAAAAAATCTTTTTGGTACGAGTATAAGCTAATTGAACAAATTCTTTATCACCCAAATCACAAGGGTCTATTCCACGCAGCCTTACCTTGCTTTTCTACAAACAAACAAAAAAACTGTTCCACAGCTCGAACCCGCGACCGTATCGTAATTATTTAAGAAACGTGATTTTACAATGGAGTAGTCCATCTTTTAGTACACTTCAAGGGGTGAATCATTTGGATATTTAACACATCAGAATTGCAAGTCAGATTTGATATAAAATGCGGAATATTACAACAAGATAGAAGAAAACCAAAACTTGGTAAAAAAGCATTGTAAGATCCTTCAAAAAGCTCCACATTGTATCATCGTCTTCACCGCAACAAAATTCAAACAAAAAGGGCAGTTCGGTACACTAAGCATCCCGCATTAGCAGGGTTCGGTAAAGGGTTGCACCCTGAAGGGTGTGACATAGACAGTCTACGTACCCTAATGCAAGCAATCATTAGTGGCTGCTTCTATGACTCACTCGAAACCCATTCAAGCAAATCCAGTAAATAACAAAAGAAGAGTAAGTGTGAAGGGTTTTTACTATTATTCTTTCAACTCCAGCACTCCACGCCCTTTTCAACACAGCTTGAATGTCACCCATATGATACTGTTTTCCATTGTATATCCCTTTGAACATGCTATCTGAATTGTTGGGGTTTCTTCAAAACTTAGAATGAACACAAAAAAAATTGAATCTTGGAAATAGTTATTGCATTTTGCTGCTTACATACCAGTGAAATTGACGGCTATATCTGCTCGAATACAAAAATTTAATTAGAGAGAACATCAAAAATTACTTCTGATTAGGAGAAATTGACCTGGAAAATAGAAGGGCAGTAAGATTTTACCAATCATTCGTACAGTCGCCATGGCAGCTGAAGATGTTTTCGTCTGAAGAACAAGTTGGCTTTGTGAAATTTGAGAAAAAGAGACTGAGATAGTCCCTTCTCTTAAACTTCTCTATTTTTAAAATTAAATTATAAAATTTTTAACTAATGATATATTTTTTCATTATATAAATATTTAAAAAAATAAAATTTATTGTACTTTTCATATAGTTTTAGAATATCTAATTTTTTTATTTAAAATATCAAATTAATGTGATCTAATTATCTTTAAAAATTAATTAAATTAATTTTTAATAAACATAACATGACAAATAATTTCGGACAGAAAAATAGCCGTTTTTCCCTTATGTATAGTAGTAAATGTAAAACATCCCTTATTTTTAAAAAAATGGACAATTTTAGTCCAAAGTTCACAAGATCAAAAACAAAGGAGTCGTGAGCTAATTTTCTAACAAAACTAGGTGTGCTCGTTTAGCCAAATAATAGTTGTTTGAATATATAATTTTTATTTAAAAAGTTTTATTGTAAATTATGTATGTTTATGGATCATATTTTAATATACTTGTTAACATTGAAGAATATATAGACTTCCTCACATTTTTGCTCTTCTTTCTCTTTATATTTTCTCCGATTTAATTTATAACAAGCTTAAATTATTCATAAAAAAATCAAAAACAGATATGTCTACTCACTCTCTAAAATTCAAGTTGAAAATGCAAATTTTATATTATTGGCCGTATAACTAGGGTTCACATTTCTTTTTGATCCATTACTGAGTCATTTAACATTATCGACATTGAAAATTTATTCTCCCCTCCATTTGATCGTTCAAGAATTACTTATCTACTTTATTGTATCATAATAATATCACATTCAAAAATATTTTCGAATCATATCATGAATCAAAGAAGATAGCGACTGACCAAGAAAGAAGCTATGCATGGCCGAGGATGATTAATTGAACATACTTTAAACCCAATAACCTCAAAAATTGAATGGTCTTCAAAAAATTTGACCCCCACCGTTTCATGGACAGACATTCAAGATCAAAAGTTGGTACCATTTATATTTTCATCCATGAGGTAAACAAAGACAAAAATTTTAGAACACTCACCTCTCAGGCCATTATCGTGATGACCCGTAATCTTGACAAGTAACTGAATTGACAAAATGCAGAATATACATACAAAACGAAAGCAGGTTCAAAATATAGCGAGGCACCATCAATGGACTTAGTAAGAATCAAAGTTGCTACGGAAAAGAATCTTGCCGTGTATCTTCTATTATTAGAACATAGAGACTGGAGGATAGTGCATACAAGATGTATGATCCTGAACTTCGAAACCAATACTGGAATTGATTACCAAGAAAATTCAACGGAAGTATACAGACACCAGAGGAATATCAACGTCTTCGTCGTTGTCGTCATCACAGGCAACAACAACATCCAAGTGACGGCGGTATGGTGGTATCTCCATCTTTGCCACGTCCCTCGCCAAATCTACTACTTTCTGGTCCATACGTTCCTTGTGCCGGGGGAACATGCTGTTAAAGAGCAGGCAGCTTCCACATGAAATGCTGTATGCATTCAGTCCTTTGTCTGCAAGCCATTGGATTAGTTCTCTCAGTGTAGGATTGTCCTTGATGACCCACCTATCCCAAACAGTCCAGCTCAGGTCATTATGTTTGATGATCTTGGGTGGTACTGGCTCAGCTATGGAAAAAAGAGGTAGAGCAAGGTTGGCAAACGTGTTCCGGTAGTCCTCCAGTTTGTGACCGCCATCTAGAACCTTATACAGCTCAAGGCAAACCAAACCTGTAGCCATCGCAGTAGTAGTTGCGATTGCTGGGATGATCCTTCCCGCGATAAACTTAGCTTTCAGTTTGTCAACTTCGGGGATACAGTAGTTCCTTGCTCTCATGTTGGCAAGTGCAGCTATAAGATCCATGTGGTAATTAGTGTCATCGTCCTGCAATCAGATGAAACATCAACAACCGAGACAATTCATCTAAGCATCATGTAAATTTTTAATTAAGAGTTTAGGGGAGGGGGGACATCACAAAAATGGGACCTTCTCAAATTGAATAGGTTTCATCCTGAAGCCTGGTGGCAAATTCTTCCTACTGCACTCCAGCTTTGATATAAGTTCATCGATAACAGCAGCATCATCTATAGAAGCTGATGAAGAGAGACTGGTTGCCTTCTCATCAGTCACAATTTTCGCATCTTTTCTAGGTTGAAAACATGGGACCATAACCTTGTGCACTGCTTCACTCAATTTCTGTGGGTGCTTAACCCAATCAGGAATAGGTATACCAAATGTTTCAGCACGCAATATGGATGCAGCCATGATAAAATGGAGATGACTTGGGTCGGTAGAAGAGAACTGCAAGGGGCGAGGGAAGCGCTTGGGGGCTGACCAAAAAGGGGCTCCAGAGCTGGTCATCGCATCCTCCGGGAATGTGAAAATCAATTGTTTTACTCGGTTTGCAAAATATTCTTCAAACCTGGAAAAGAACAAAGGTCAGAAACAGCAGAAATAAAGACAACACGCTACGATATTATATGCAGAAGGACAAATCAAAATGGTAGTGTACTTACTTGAGACGTGCCCATGCAATGCAATCTTCAAAAGTTTCACAGCTTTCTCGATCTAGACATTCGAGAATACGCTCCAAATTATCTCTGGCTTGAGCATCCCCAGCATTTGTTTGTGCAGATGTATATTCGTTTGGATTAGAAAGATAAGCGTTCACTTCGGCTGGTGTTTTCTCAAGCAAACCCTCAAATTCGGATCGTGCCCATGTCAAACAATGATCTATATTATGTGGGAAGGAATGCAAAGTGCACATTGGTGCTTGTTTCTCTGGAGGATCTCTTGATGCACCATAATTCTCAGTCAGATGGGGAATCACCATCTGAGTGTTACATTTGGCTCCAAGGGTCCCTGATTCAAGCAGTGGCTTCTGAAAGTACAAGCATCTCTGATCGACATAAAGTCTTGCATTGACATTGTCAAGTGCGTTAATAACCACACTAAGATTCTCCCAGAAAGTGTCATCAAACACATTTTCAGTTTCAGGACCCACACGGTTCTGCAAAGCTTCAACCCGGAGCTGGGGATTTATTGATGTTGCAGCAGCAGCAGCAACAGTAGATTTTGCCTGGCCGATGTTCCAATCACGGAAGAGAAATTGTCTACTGAGATTACTCTTCTCAATGACATCATCATCAGTCACTGTTAATTTCCCTTGCTCGGTGCATGCAACTCCCATTAAAGCCAAGTTCTTCAGGAACTCACAACCCAGGGCACCAGATCCCACCATAAACACCTTGGCATCTTCTAGTTTCTTCTGGAATTTCTTCCCAAAGACTGAGATTTGGGCATCATACCGAGTATTTAATGGCTTCAAATCACTAGGATCAAGTGGTTCAGTTGGAAGTGATTCCAGGGAGTCAAAGTAAAAGAACTGTAAACAAATATAACAAAAAAACAACAACTAAAGAAAGTCAGTGTCCTTTAAACCCTCATGCATAAATAAAAAAAAATAATAAAGCAACCAAATTAATTGTTCACTGTAATGCCTCCTCCACCCCACCCCCATCTTTAGTGTGGGGAATGGGGAAGGACCTCTGAAAAAAAAGAACCAAATAGAAAAGAAACCGACAGAAAACAATAACAGCATTTGTAACCTGATAAAGTGGATGAAACTTCCCAGAGCAAGCCTTCACAACCTCCTGCCCGACAATACCACCAAACATAGCAGCCATGGGATTAAGTTCGGCACGTGCACCATAAGAGAACTTCTGTAGAAGTTTTGGGTTTATATCGTCCAGTTTGACGTTCCCATTACTTTCATTTAAATTGGTCGCAATAGATATCAGCGTCTGAGCATCATCTTCTGAACCAGCAAGAGGAAACCGTGCCAAATCTGATCTGAACTTATCTAATGCTTGGAATGCCAAATGTAGCAGAGGTGGGCGGTCAAACTTTGAAAAATCACTAAGAAGGAAATCGCCAGGATCCATGATAGATTCCCTCAGTGTCTTGAAGTTCAAAATTTTGGGTGGCTTCACCTGAGTAACAATACCACCTCTTACATAGGGACCAAAGTTCGTTGTGTCTTCATCGAGGGTAAAGGAATAAGGTCTTGCACTGCTAATTTTTCTTGGCTTGCCATCATTAAGTTCTGTCATGCCCTGTACTTCTGAAAAGACAACTAGGTCCCCGTCCTGAAACTCGAGCCTTTCATCATCCACACACGAAATTAGGGCAGGGTTATCATTACTAATTGATGCAATAATACCCGTATGAGGTTCTTCACCATCTACATCAAAAACTGTGAACTCAGGGCCAAAATCACAGAAGACATAACCAAATAGACCCCTCACTTCAGTTCTGATAAATGCAATAGGGGGTTGATGGTTGTGGCAGTAGTCATTGAATTCCAGTGCGTCCTCTAAGCTGGTGTTAGTAAATACCACAGCCTGCATTAAAACAACATATCGTTCAGTGTTTGGCAGGAAACTATCTAGCCAGACGGCCAGATTGGAATTTTTTAGCAGTCCAAAGTTCAAATGAGTTCGCAACAGGAGATTAAACACATAGCAAATTGATATTCTTCAACAGGAAAAATTTCAAGAATTTGGCATGATTAAGGTAGTGAATAAAATGCACACTACATTCCCAAAAGTCCAAATGCTTATAAATCTTAGCAATTGATATTCCTCAACAAGAACAAATTGCAAGAATTTAGCATGTTTAAGAGTTAAGACAGTAAGTGCGCACTACATTCCCAAAAGTATTTCCACAAAGTGGCCAATGCACACAAAAGATGCAACAACATTGATCAACTGATAATTCAAGATGAAACAGTGAAGGATCCAGAGAGAATTAAAGGGGAGATTATTGGCTTTTAGCTTTACTCAAAAACATCATATAGAAGACCTTCCAGTAACCTAATCAACTGTGCAATGGTCACTGAAGCTGAAAACGAACTGCTACAAAGGGAGTTTGAGGAGCAAGAAGTACTAGCATGTCTGAAGATGTGTGCCATGGACAAAGCTCCTGGTCCAGATGGTTACACAATGGGGTTTTTTATCAAGTGTTGGGATGTAGTGAAGAAGGATATCATGGATACCTTTAAGAAATTCCATTCTCACAATATCTTCGAGAAGAGCTTTAATGCCACCTACATTGCTTTGATCCCAAAGAAGAATGGTGCCAAGGAACTGAGAGACTTTAGGCCCATCAGCCTCATCGGAAGTGTATATAAGTTGTTATCCAAAGTGCTGACTGAAAGGCTGAAGAAAGTGGTTGACAAGCTAGTGGATGCTCAACAGATGGCATTCATCAAAAATCGACAAATAATGGATGCCATTCTAATTGCAAACGAAGTAGTACATTCAAGAATTACCCAAGGAAAGGCAGGAATTTTGTGCAAACTGGACATAGAAAAGGCATATGACCATGTGAACTGGAAGTTTTTGTTGAAGATGTTTGCATGTATGGGTTTTGGAAGGAGGTGGATCAAGTATTGCCTCTCTACTGTCAGATTCTCAGTCCTTATAAATAGTGCACCAGAAGGTTTTTTCCCTGCTCAAAGGGGTCTGAGGCAGCGAGATCCCCTATCTCCTTTCCTTTTTATCATTGTTATGGAAGGCCTAAATAACATGATAAATGTGGCTGGAGAGAACGAATGCATCAGGGGTTTTGAGGTAGCCACAACTCAAACCTCAATATCAAATGGCAACATGGAAGTCACTCATCTACAGTATGCAGATGACACCTTAATATTTTGTGATGCTAATGAGGGACAACTTTTGGTTTTGAAATCAATTTTGGTGTTGTTTGAAGGAGTCTCAGGTTTGCATATCAACTGGAGAAAGAGTCAGTTGTATCCTATTAATAATGTTTCTAATATGGATAAACTGTCATGGATTTTGGGAGCGGAAGTAGGTTCTTTGCCTACCATTTATCTGGGCATGCTTTTAGGAGCCAAATCAAAGGCTTTGAACATCTGGAACCCAGTGATTGAAAAGTGTGAGAAAAAGCTTACCAGATGGAAATCTCAATATATCTCCTTGGGAGGCAGAGTCACTCTCATTAATTCAGTTTTGGATGCCTTACCTACTTACATGATGTCCATCTTCCCTATTCCTAACGGGGTGATACAAAGACTTAGACAAAATTAGGAAGGATTTCTTATGGAAAGGGACAGAGGAAAATGATTCCACTGTCAAACATTTAGTTAAGTGGAACAAGGTTCTCTGGGGGAAGAAATATGGGGGTCTTGGAGTAAGGAATTTGAAAAAGTAGAGGAAAGCCCTTAGACTAAAGTGGTTATGGAGGTATTCTCAAGAGCCTCAACCATACTGGGGGAAAGTAATTCAAGCAAAATAAGGAGAAGAGAACAAGTGGATGACAAAGGGGGTCCTTACACCATATGGGGTAAGCCTATGGAAGTCCATCAGAATCTTGTGGCCTCTCTTGAAGATCAAAGAGCATCAGGGTAGGAAATGGCATCAAGACTTCATTTTGGGAGGATAAATGGTTGGGGAACTTTAGCTTGAAGAGTATCTTTCCACAGATGCATGACTTGGCAGTGAATAAACAAGTGAGTGTAGCTGAGGTTTGGACACAGCATGGATGGAATTTCCAGTTTAGAAGGAATTTCAATGAATGGAAAATCGAGACCGTGACTGATTTTATTGGTAGGTTGGAAGTTTTTACAGGAACAAGGGATGAACATGATAGATTATGGTGGAGCAGAAATAACAAAGGCACATTCAAGGTAAACTCTGCATATAAGTTGCTAAATCAGATGCAACAACCTTCTCTTTGGCCTTGGAAGCAGATTTGGAAACCTAAAATCCCTTTCAAGGTGTCATGTTTCACTTGGCTTCTGCAAGAGAAGCAATTTTGACACATGAAAATCTCAAGAAAATGAAGTTCTCCATGTGTTCTAGATGCTATTTATGTGGGGAAGAGGTTGAGACAGTCAATCATCTATTTCTCCAGTGCAGAATAACATCCCAGGTATGGAGGATTTTCATTAGTCTCAGGGGTTTTGCTTGGGCTATGACTAACAGAATCACGCATTTTTTATACAGTTGGGGAGAAGTAGGGGTGGGAGCTGCAGATAGAAATAGATGGAAGATTGTCCCAGCCTTATTTGGTGGACTGTTTGGAAAGAAAGAAATGCTAGATGTTTTGAGAGCAAGAATAGTGATCTCCAAAAGATCAAACTAAATTGTATCAGGCTTTTTTGTTTCTGGTGCAAGCAAATGTATTTAAAGGACACTGAATCCATTATAGATATCCTAGGTTCCTGTTAGGATTCAGATTTAGTTTTCTTACCTTTGATAAGCTGTAAATATGGTTGAGTGCAAACCAAGCACTGGTTTCAATGAATATACACAATGTTACCTTCTCAAAAAAAACTACATTCCCAAAAGTCTCAACAGATGTAGATTTCTCTGGTTGAAGGAACTTGTTTCTACCGAATAAGTCATATCTCCTTATACAGAAATACTACCTCAAAACCCACGAGTCTATTTGGATAGTCAGGCAGCACCAGCCAAAAATCATACTAACAATTCAAGTACAGATCAACACGAACGTATGCAAATCAACACAACATCCAAAGATGTGAGCATATCCACTTCCACAATTACAATTACAATTACAAACTAATAGTCAACCCCAAACAAGTACCGTCAGCTAATATGAATCCTCCCTGACCATGTTTCTTCAATAAATATTCATCTCTGGCCAGCATAAGGATAAAATACTCTCCTGAATTGTTCCCATATTGTATTCGAAACATTGGGTCTACAGACATCAATCATGTATCATTTCCACCTCTCAGAAAAGTTCAGCCTTGTTTTGATCAATAACCAACATCCATAAAATTCGAGGCATCTCACCAAGAGAAATGATGAACATAATTCAGACAACTATTTCTATTAATTCAAAGAGAGATCCAACACAATACAATGTCAAGAGGCGAATAATAGTCTAGTCGGACAATTTGACCTGATAACTCACTAGATAAACATACCTCCCATCCCAACCAACTTCACTTGGATGGATGACTTTCATGAGGGGACCAAGATGAACGTTTGAACAACGAATATGGTATTCATATTATCTAATAAGTATCTGTGAAAGTAGATCTTACAAGATGCATAATACATGTCAAGTTAAAAAAATACATATGTGCCAGTACCAATAGTTTTTAGTTACTCCCTTCGTTCCTAAATAAGTTGTGTTTTTAGCTAGGGGACATCCCTTTAAGAAAACTACACATTCCTAAAAGTAAGATGTACTTTTACCAACTTACCAGTATTAACTACCTTGAAAAAGACATGGCTCTCTAATAGTTCCTTGGTTATGTAAGACTTCTATTATTTAAATAAAGGTAGAATTGGAAGAACATCATAATGACTTCTTGGTTATGTGAAACACACACTTATTTTAAAACACCACATACTTTGAAACGGAGGGAGTAGATTGTTCAAAGATAGTAGGGCATTCATTGGGGACAGGCGGAAATAGAAATATGGTTAATGAGAATATGGATTAGTAGTTGACAGGGTGATTGTAATAAAGGGAGTATCAACACTTACTTCTACCTTTTTATCTTCTAGTATCTTAAACACCTTTTTTTTTTGACAAGTAGGATCCACCTTTTGCACGGAAACGCCATACATATCTCGGACTTCTTTTAAACTTTTGGGTGATAAATCAAAGACAATATTATTAATTTGCACCAAAGAATGTCCAAAGGTCTATCACATCTCTTAGGAGTTACCATGCATCAGTGAGAACATATAGTTTTCATTGAACAACCAAACTTGTTCCATGAAAAAGCTAAACACAAAGATGAAACCTTACCTGGAAATCAGAAAGCTTTTCTTTGGTCAATTTTGTCGTAAAACTTGAGACAACCACAGCATTGTTGAGTTCTTGTAGCTTTTGAACAGAAGCAAGCGCTCTGTTCATGCCAACATCACTCTCTGAGAAAATAAAATTGCTCGACAAATCCCACAACTGCACTTCTCCTTCATCATGCAGAGTCACAGACTTTACACCAGCAAGTATAAGATTCTTTGCTGCAATCACATGGAAATACATATATCACACAAATGCAAAGAAACACTAAAATACCAAAAATAGCCTGATCGACAAGACCCAACAGAAAAGGTCCAGTATTCAATCTTATATAATCTACAGTTGTGCTATTGCAACACCGGTTAACAAGTGCAAGTACACATAACTTATGTAAAACTTTATATTGCATTACACTTTTTAAGAGTTAGTAACAAATACCTATTTCAGCACCAAGCCCTTGGATTCCCGAGACAAGAACGTTAGAAGCAAAGAGCCGCCGCATAGTTTCACGGCCATACACGGCGAGCTGTCTGCTGTGGAGATCCTCATCTATATCATGTGGATTTCCATCATCAAAAGCCATTTCAGTCACTGACCGTTCACCAACACTACCGCTGCTAGTGTTACCGTTTGTATTATTATTTACGACCTTGTTACTACTGCAACCACTGGTATTCTCTTCGGTACCGGAAGAAATCACGCAACTAATTCTATGCTTTTTAAGAGCAATTTCTGGATCACAACTGCTACTGTTACCTTCAACTACCACGCCTTCTGCCGGTCTCTTTCTAGGAAGCATATAGTGCAACAAACTGCTAAACGCTCGTCGAACGCCCATTGAAACAGCCAAAATCAGAAAGCAATTCAAAAATGCAAAATCAAAAGACACGAAATGCATATATCTAATGCAGGATAACTATGCTATACCAATAGTATATAAATTCGTGTCGTTTGTAACTTATTCCAAATACAGTATATCAAGCAAAGAAGAAACATAAAAAAGCACAATAATCCAATATATCATAACATCATAAATACCTAACACTAGCATTTACTTTGTGTCACCTGTAATTTATTCCAAGTACAGTATATCAAGCAAAGAAGAAATGCAAAAACTCAAAGTAAAATAATTTCCACATATCATAACAATATAATGCCTAAAACTACTATTTACTTTATGTCATTTGTAATTTATTCCAAATACAATATATCAAGCAAAGAAGCTTGCACTGAAAGACAAAAGCATATTCTTACAACTCAGTTGATCGTGACAACAACAAATATATATAAAACTATCAGTTGCAATTGATTCCAAACTCCAAACACCATATATCAAGCAAAGTCGCTTACACCGAACACACAAAAGAATGACTTATTTAAGTTTTTTCTCACACAAATCCAATGGATCCTGACTGATAAAACATCAAGTTCGCAACTAAGATATGATTACACAGGACAGCGATGTGGATCCTGAGAGAAAAAAAAATCACAGTTTGCAACTATTCCGCAAGCCAAAAAAAAAAGTATGATCATATGGAACGACTTAATCTGAGTGGATCGTGATAACATAAAGTAGTTTGCAACTAAGTCCGAATACATACATCAATCAAGGCAGCTCGCACAATCCAAAAAAAATGTAAGATTAATACATAGTACAAAACGACGCTAAATCTCAGAATATCATAGTTTGCAACTAATTCCAAATACATAGCTGCTCTCAAACAAGCAAAAAAAACTAAATCTCAGTAAATACTCTCAACATCTCAATGGATCGTGAGATATAAAACACCGCAGTTTGCAACTAATTCCAAACACATACATCAGCTCGCACAAGCAAATAACCAAAAACAAAAAAGTAGGACTAATATGACAACAACAACAACGACTAAATCTCAATAAATCGTAATAACAAAATTCAACATCTCATTAAATCGCCATAAATTCAACATCGCCTACAGCAAAATTCAACATATCAGTGAATCGCCAAAGCAAAATTCAACATCTTCTTAGATCGTGATTCAGCAAAATTTAAAGCAGAGATAGAGAAAATTACCGATTGAACGAGAAGATATGAGTGAAAATGATTGATCGGAAAGATGGAGAAGAAATGGAGAAGAATTTTCATGTGTAGAGTGAAGAAGAAGTTTCAATAGTGAAGAAGTGAAGGGGTATTTATGGAAATTTTTTTCTCTCGGTTTAGAGATTTTGAGGGGTTTACAGAGAAAAAATGGGTAGCGTTTCGATTACGTGCATCTCTCTTTGTAATGGAGAAAGAGAAAAGGTTGACTGTTTTTTAATTTTTTATTTTGTGTGTTCGTTTTTAACTGGTTCTAGAAAGTACTAAAGTGGTGATGATTTAAGGCATCACCGCTTATACAAGTTTACCAAATCTAAAAATAATTAATATTAATCTATTTGTACACTATACTTTGTTGGTCTTAAATTTAGGTGATCTAGTTTAATTTATAAGTAGAAATGATAAGTTTGTTATATAATTGTAAATATTAATATTTCTTAAAAATTTACAAGACGTGTTTAATTTAAATTATAATTAGAATTTTTGGATATTATTTAATCTTAAATCTTAGTTTATGTCTAATTTTTAGGTTAAGCAAACATAAAAATATATATTTGTATATCATAGTTATAATTTAGTATAATTGTGCCTCGTAGCAATTTATGTTTGTTATGTCTGTTAATATGTATATTCGCTATATATACACATCAAAAAATATATATTTGGGTCTATTTATATAATTTGATATACAAATGAGTTCTGCAATTGTATATTTTGATATATAAATAGGTCCGGCAATTGTATATTTTGATATGTAAATAGGTCCTGCATTTGTATATATGTTGGTATACAAATGGGTCTTGCAATTATATATTTCCATATACAAATGGGTCTTGCATTTGTATATTTTGGTATACAAATGGGTTCTGTATTTATATATTTTGATATATAAATGGATCATGTATTTGTATATTTCTGTCTATTTGTATATTTTGATATACAAATGGGATGACAAAAATCATGAAATGTTTGTTGCAATATTATATTAAAAGACACTATAGCTATAATATTTAACTTGAATTAATAGTTTGTTATTTCATGAAATTTTCCCATTTAAGAAATACGCCACTAACGGTCATCAAATTATATTGATCAAGTTGATATCATTTTAGGTTTGAGAAATACACTACAAACGGTCCTTGACTCGTGGATAAATTATAGGTGAGTAAAATCAAGAGATCAACAAAATTGCACTCTCCCCAATTTTGAAAAATAAAAATCATATTTGTATGTTGTAGTTATAGTTTGCACAATTGGCTCCATAAACAACTTTATTTCTGATATGGAGCACCAGTTTGTATAAATCGCTGACAGTCTCTCATTTGTATAAATCGCTAGTCTCTCATTTGTATAATACAGTGGCAGCCTCTCAATTCAATTTTATGTATTTATATAAAATTTGAATTTATATACAATTGAATTGAAATAAAACGTTTGTATTTCAAATCTCTCTCTCATTTTAACAACACAAATTATATATTGTAATTTGTGTTTGTATAAAGCAATAAAGAGAGAAATACAAAATAGAATTGTGTAGGGAAGATCTATATCTGTATAATTATAAGTGTATAGGACGAAAATATATATAGTTATATTTGTATTTGTATATATAATTTACTTTCACTTTATATAAATACAAATGTATTTTATATATTTATTGTTTGTATAAAGTGAGAAAAACAAATAACAATTATTTACTATGTTATAATTAAATCAAATTTTAATTTTATAATATTTAATTTAAGTTAATAATTTATTATTTTATATCATTTTTCCTAATTAAAGAAAAAACATTCCTATTTAGAATATATACTATGAAAATGGGCCGATAATTTGCATGATATCAACGTCATTGCCTGCATAGTGCCGTGTGCCAATTGCCTAGACACTTTTCAAAACTTGGGCCAAAAGTAATAACATAATGGCCATTCAACACAGTTGAAGCAGTGAATTTTATATTATATAAAATAAAGTAGTATATAAATTCCTGTATCATTTTGCGGATTTAATTTTTTTAAAATTTAATTATAATAAAATTATTAATATTTTAGACGAATTTAAAAGAAAAAAAAAGCGTATAAAATGAGATAAAAGAATAGTTTCTATATTATCTATTTTAATAAATTCGAAAAAGTTATTTTCTTTCAGTATACTTTTTATTATTATTATTAAGTAATTATATTAAAAATTCATTATTAAATTTAGAATTTTAAATCATAGTTAATAAAAGTTAAATTCCTGATAAATATTCTCTTGTGGAAAAAGTAAATTGATACCAAAAGGATATATTAAAGCTTCAAAATAAACTGTAGGTCAGCTGTCATTTTCCCATCATATTATAAAGGGAAACCTTTGCATTTTCTCCTAAGATCCCAAATCTCCAAGTGACCCTGATCTATGTTAAAAATTTTAAACACACTTATATTATATTAGGTATTATTATTCTTTTAATTTATTTTATAAATAATTTTTATTCAATCTATGTGATATTATTTTGTGGGTTCAGCATGTGTTGATATCTTTATCAAGTTAGTATCACGTAGGTCGAAAAGAGATATAATATTATTTATAAAATAAGTTCAGGGACAATAAGAGTTTAGCATAGTATAAGTGTGTCTATGAGATTTCGGACATAGGTTGAAGGGGTACTTATGCATTTTTCCTATTATAAAAAAATACAAGTTAGATTGAGTTTCCATATTTCCTAAAAGTTTTTTAGCGGTCATCACTCGCTTTTTTGAATTTTACTACTAATAAATTGATTGTTCTTCTTTAACATATTGTTTGAAAACTTGATTTTTTTTCCCTTTAACTTATAGTTTATCTTTCATTTTTTTCAGTTGTCATATTATACTTTTGAAAGTCAATTTAATTAATCCTTAAGAATAAATTAGAGTATATTTATTTGATATTTTAAAATAAAATTTTAGATACTTAAAACTATACGTAAAGTACTATAAATTGCAACTTTTATTTCACATAAATATGATACAAAATAATATAAACAAACAATTGTCTTAAAATAACATCTGGCGTCTGTAGCTCAGTGGATAGAGCGTCTGTTTCCTAAGCAGAAGGTCGTAGGTTCGACCCCTACCTGACGCGATTTTTTTTTAAAAAAAAAAAAATCAAGTGGGAAATTAAGCTATTTTATTTGGAAAACTAAATATATTTTATGTTTGTTTCGTACTATTATCATTTTTTGTTAATTTCTTTCTCATTGTAATAACTCAAACACTAAGTATGGGTCTCAAAATTTAATACTGTAACATGAACAATTTAACATCAATCGATAATTTCTAAATTCAATATTAACATGTAATTATGTATTTTTATTACGACATTTATAGTTTGAAAATATCTTTATAACAATTGATATAAATATTTGAGTGTAATTTCTTCCGTACTTTTACTATTTTGCATATTTCTAATTTTTGTTTTACTTACTAATTAGCCAAACAAATGATTAAAGTAATAATTATTTAAGCTATAGAAGCTCGTCCAGTGAGCGTGCCGGAGTGGTTATCGGGCATGACTAGAAATCATGTGGGCTCTGCCCGCGCAGGTTCGAATCCTGCCGCTCACGCCCCTTTTGTATTTAAGAACTCTAACACAAGATTTTTTTTTTTTTACGCATTGAATCTCGACTTAATTTGAAATCATGAAAAGTTCCACTCTAAAGATAAATTGTTTCCTAACAAAAACTTCGTACGGTGTTCAATTTCATCATTGAAGCTCGACTAAATTTGAAATCATGAGACCTCTAATGAAAGAAGAAAAAGTATTTAAAAATTTATCATCTACCACACCCCTAACATGTAATCATGTATTATATGCAAAGAATTTTAAATGTATAACTTATTAAATATAAATTCTAAATCCGATAGCAAGCTTGCTTACTTGAAACATAAGGCAACGGTAAGTTAGTTTTTTGTATGTGCTAATACAGTGTATTTTTAGGTATATATAAATTGCTTTCATTACTTTATCCGATGACATATTGTAGTAACAAACATTCATAAGGTATTATGTTCAAAGGATACACATATATTAAATTTATAATAAAATACGAAACAAACATTTAAATTTAACAGAGAAAAAATTTATTAAATAATTTCTTTTCACTTTTAAATCGTTGTTCTAATGAGTTATCGATTTACTTAATAATTTATTACTAAAAAATAAATATTAAACCAAAAATCTGACTATTATTATAGAACCGTAATTATCCGTTAAACTAATCGTTTAATAACATTTTTTCAGTTTATTTATTGATTGATTCTCTTTTTGCACAACCCTAACTTACAGAAGCTCCCAATATTATTTTCTATTTCAAACTTAAACAATTAAAAATACTCAAATATTTGCACACCGACATTCTTTAAAATATTAAAAACAATAAAAATTTCCTAAACATCCATACACTAATAATTCAATAATAATGCTACAGGATATTTATAATATTAGTGGCATGGTAATTTAGCAACAAAATATATCCCATACATAATAATAATTGTAATTGTTAAAATTAGTTTAATTTAGTTTCCTAAATTGAATTGTAGAACTATATTGTTTTTACTGTCCTAATTTGAGTTTATCTAGGATTAATTTAATTTCCTAATTTGAATTGTAGGACTAATTTTTATTTTCCTAATTTGAGTTGGTTTAGGATTAATTTGCTTTCTTAACTCGATTTGGTTTATTGATTTTTGATTTTCAAATATGTTAAATCAATAAGATATTTTTTTTTATCGATTTTCAATTTATCGAGTTTGATACTTAACAGTTCAATTTCGATTTAACTAATAAAAATACTTATAAAATAAATATATGACATCTCCAATAATTTCGGTGATAGGACAATGACTTTACAAAATGTTCATAAAATAGAAACAATAATACCTAACATGAAAAAAAACTACACAAGTGCAACATAAATACGAGATTTAGGATAATAACGTGAATTGAAGGCTAAATGACAAAAGTAGTAACCAGAAAAGTACTAACATTAATATTTAATATTTATTTAGGGATAAAGTAATAAATTATTATCGTCCTCGGGGCAGATCAACCCTTACCAAAGGGGTGTTAAGCGATACACTCCTTTATTAAAATTACATTGTATATAGAAATCAAATTTAATTTAAATAGACATATATATATATATATATATATATATATATATATATATATATATATATATAAAAGTATAGACACCTCTTGAAACAAGTACTTAAATGTTTAGTAATAGTGAAGCGTTGTGAAAATTCTTTGAGGTTGCTTGTTCTAGTCCTACTAGTCTCATAATTATATTTTTTATTACAACATTGACACTCCTTAACGACAATTATGGGTCCGCTACTACACATATCTATGATATAAAATCATATATAATATACCACACAAACAAGTTTTAGGTGTTTTAGTACGATTCCATGTCTGTTACTTAGATTTTATTGTATTTTATGCTAAATTCATCGTTAGTTAATCACAAACAATCTTATTAGAGAACTGAACAGCTTCATTATCATTCAAACTATGATAAATATTTTACAAATGCAGTTCATCATTTCATAAAACATAACCAGCATCAAGTAGCTCTATTATATGTTGACATAATAACCTGTGGATTATGCAGATGCAGCAAGCTTAACTCTCTGTTCAACAAATGATGTAATTGTTGAACTTATAGTTGATAACTTGGAAGTGAAACTTATAGAATCAGATGAGCTACAACCGGGGATTGGCGCGGTTCCTTTGTAAGCTTTGCAAATGTAGCTTATGAATTCCCTGTAGTCCTGCAATGACGAAAATACATAGTCATCGCGTTAGAAGGATAGTACTTTGGAGGGCTAATGGTACTCCTTTGGTCTATGTTGTTCAAACACTCGATGCTAGTAGCACACAGAACATCCAACGCAACAATGCTACTTTTGAAGGATCCGACAGACAGCTGGTGGCAGTTTTTACATAGCATTTGGATGGGTTAACGCGATTAGCAGACCAAGTCGTGCTCAGAGGCCATGTACTTCTAAGAAACTTTCGATTCCCCTCCCTCTCCCGACACACGGAGGTCATTTACATTAGTCACAAATCGAACAAAACAAGACTTCCGGAAGCAGATAGGTATAGAAAAGACTTATGAAGAACTGTTGAAAGCAAAAGGCAATATCAAAGCAACCACAACATATCCATATCCAGTGTACTACGTAATTCCACAAGGAGAGTCTGGAAACGTAGACGTTATATCTACTTTGGAAGTTAGAGAGGTTGTTTCCGACAGGGACTCTAGCAGGTATATAATATTGCAAATTGCAAAGAATATACAGGAAGAATTAGAAACTAACAGTGTAAAGCGGTTGTCCATCAACAACAACCCATGGCACAAATTTATGCGGAGGTGTCTCAGCTGCGTTGCGTAGTTCAAGCTGCACATAAGATTTAAGCGACGTTTAATTCACACAGCATAAGATATACTACTGCTAAAAACATTCAATCAAAGTTCGCTATGTTTTTTTGTTTGTTTCAATCGTAGTTCTTTACAGCAAGAAATGAGGGTTACACTACGATGTGAAATCAACAACAACAACATCAACATACTCATCGTATCTTCAGAGTCAGAGAGGTTGTTTTCGACAGACCCTAGGCTCAAGGGGAAAATAGAAACAGAAGTACAAGAAACGAGTTTTTTCTTCAAACAGAACGGGATTAGATGTAAATCAAATCAAGAAAACTAACCTCTTTGCCTCTGTCACTGCCAACACAATCTGTAACGAGTTTTTTCCTCAAATTCAGTTTTTCGAAACACGTTTCCCATTGTGTATAATTCTTATGGTAGATCAAACTTTCCACACAGTGAATAAAAGGAAAGTGTTCATTCTGCATCGAATATATCCAATAAAAATGTAACCAGACTTTAGATATAGTCGCAAAATCAATTTTCAATAACTGAACTAAGTGAAAGTAAATAACGATAACTTACCAAATTTGGCCAGACATCAAGAGCACAAGCCTCTACAGTGTCCAGAAAACATTCAGCTGGACCGTGCTGCAATCATTACAACAAAGAGTACATCATAAGTCCCTTCCCTTCTTCTTTACGCATACCTCAACTAATTTCACGAGATACCTGACACCTTCCACCACCAACAGGTATCAGATAAGTGTGCTAGCTATTCCTTATAAAGTCAACCCACATTTGCATCATCTGACTTTTCGCCTAACTATTGATACACTAATCGAAACAGAGGTTTTTTTTTAACCGCGAATTAATACAAAATTTATGTTATAAAACATTGATTTCTTAGATTCATGGAATCAGTTCAATCTTCATTTAAAAGTTTTCTAAAACTATTTTTACCTCGTATTCTACTTTCACTCAATTCACAGGGTTCAACAAACAAACAATATTTCGCGATCAAGGGTGTAATAATACTCTTTGTAATGGCGGCCCTTATATATCATATTAACAATCGAAATATGGTCCAAAGAAAAAAAAATCTCTACCGAACCAGCTCACTAGGAAAACACAAGGTGGAAAAGAAATTCTCATTGAAACATTGGAAAACTTCTCAATTTTTCGTATAAGAACACTATTGTTTATTATTTTCACGCTGATTCAATCAAAATATCTTTGAACAAATTTTTTCTGGGAAATAGTAATTTTTATGTACAAAAGAGTTTTATGGATTACCTGGCATTTGAAGGTGTTATTGGATTGAATTTTAGTATTTCCCCATGGAACAAGTTTAAGATCAACAAAATCAATTATCCCATTCTTGAAAATCTTAGGTAAATAATTAACAATAAAATTTGAACAACCAGGACAAAGGCTTTCATAATACAAAGCTAATGAAACTTTTTTCTCACAAGAAATGGAAGAAAATTGGATCAAACATAGCAAGGAAAATAAGAAAATTGATGATAAAATTTTTTGGGAAAAAAATCCCATTTTGAGATGATGGATTTGGGAATTTTTTTTTTCTTTTTTTTGACTTTTAATAAAAGCTGAAATCAATCTTAACAGTCCATACTATTATTTATTAATTTATATAATAAATTGTTAATTTTTTTTACTTTTTAATTAAAATAATCACTTAAAAACATAATGCGAACGCCATAGGAAATAAGAAATTTTAAAATAATATTATTTGCACACGATTTCACATGACAAATTCATAAATTTCGATTATATTTTTTCATATACTTTTTTTCTATTGGAATAAAATAATGTCATTTTATTAGCTGTCTTGTATATGAATAATAATTAAAAAAAAATCCACGTGAATTATATTTTATTTAAAAGCTAATCAGATCTCATCGATATCACCTATAGTCAAGTGCCACTTTCTAAAAAAAGTTAAAAGTTCTTATTTACGTCAAAAAAGAGCTTCTTTTTTTTTTTCAAAAATAAATAAATAAAAAGAATGGTGTTTTGAACAAATTTTTAAGAGAAAATAAGTTATTTTTTTAATAATAAATAAATTTATTTATTCATTTTTGAATTGACACACTTGCTAAAAGAATAATCATAATTATAGTAAATTTAACATTTTATTCCTATTAATTATGAATCAACTTAAAATTTTCAAAAAAAATTGACTTTTATAAAATAATTAATTAAGAATATAATATTTTTAAAAAATCATTCTTTTTTTATTTATCAAAATTAACAAATAATTAGATACAATTAAAAAAAATACCTTTCGAAATAAGCTAATATTAGAAGGTTAGCCAATAGTCAAATTTAAAACCCAACTGAATCACTTATTTTCACCTTGAACTGTGCGCAATGGGTACTATAAAAAAAAGATCAAAATATAAAATAAGATCATATTAATTCAGAATCAATTTCATGGCTACTTATTAGATGTAGACAACTTATAAAAACCCACACTTTCTATATCCACATCAAAACTCAACCAACAACTACATATGAAAGTGAAATATTATCGCGAGTAAAGTCTGTAGAGGATAGAATGTACGTACACAAACCTTATTACTAACTTTTTTTCTGTTTCCAAGTTCTCATATTACCACATTTCCCATCAACAGCTGATTAGAGAGCACTGAGCACCACCACATTTCCCATCAACAGCTGATTAGAGAGCACTGAGCACCTTCTTCATTATCATTCATCATGACAAAGTATATTACAATTGCGTAAACCAACTACAGTATCTCATCATTTCATAAAACGAAAAGCGGTGTATCTGCACCAACGAACTCTGTGGACTGTAGTATTATGCAGATGCAGTGAGCTTAGCGCGGTTCAACCATGATGTGATAGCCGAACTTACAGTTGATAACTTGGACATGGCTGTCTGCTTTAAACAGAAAGGATTAAATTTCCTTCCAATTTTAATGACGTTGATGGATGAGCTGCAACTAGGGACCGGGGTAGTTCCTTTGTACGCTTTGCAGATGAAGCTAATGAAGTCCATGTAGTCCTGCAACAACGAAATATGTTGTCAAGGGTAAAGAGTTTTTATACAGCAAACCATAATACAATCTCTCAACCTTCACAAGGTAAGAGGGTAAGGCGGCGTACACAGCACCATCCCAAGACCGCACTTGTGGAATTACACTGAGTATGTTGTTGTAAAAGTTGTACAAAAAAAGAAAAACTTCCATAGCAGATAGATATTGGAAAGACTTCGAGGAACTGTTGAGATCCAAAGCCATTTCGGAGGTAGAAAGCTCTATATCAGGCCAGAAGGTTGAAGTCCGCTCCTTAAAGTGTAACGCTGGTAACTTTAATATTATTGTGAAACAGTAGTACTCAGGGGTAATGCTGGGTGTGTGCGCGTGTGGCGGGGGCGCAGGAAGGAGTTTTTTCTCGGCGTTGATACAGGAAAAGAACTCGAAAAAATATTTTGACAAACAGTGAGAAAAGGACTACAATAATAAACAGTGCAAGTTCTGAAGTGTAGAGTAAGAAGAACTGACATCGTAAAGTGGTTGACCATCAACAACAACCCACGGCACATATTTATGTGGAGGTTGAAGGGCATTCGTCTCAGCCGCATACTGTAGTTCGAGCTGCGCATAAGATCAAGTAACATTAATTCACAGAACATAAGATGTTACCATAAGAAACAAAACATCGGACCATAAAGCTCTTAATAAATCAAATTTGTTTCCGATAACCTCGATAATAATGATTTTCAGTTGTTGGAATTAAAGCCAAACAAATGGATGCTAGAATTAGCTTTCTGAGTAATTCTACTCGAACTCATCAATCACATCATAGCAAGAAACGAGGAAAACGTTATTTGTTGACCTGCGCCACTACAATTTCTAAATTACTTAACCACTATGTTAGCAATTTTGTCTTGAGTTTCTTAATTAACTTGACTCACTTCCCCTCTATATATTGACTCTCACAAGTCTTGAGAATAAGGTTACAATTACAATTTTGTTAACCAAGCTGCCACTTGTTTGTCGGAAACAGTGGGCCTATTTCTTGAGAACCAAAAACTAGGTGTTTCAAGTTTTTTCAGAAGTTCCTTGTTCTAGTGGAAAGGGAGAAGTTGAACGTTAACGCATCTCTGACCTGACAACGGAGGTGATTGCATTTCAACAGAATTTGATGAGTATTGTTCAAGTCATGGGATCATACGTGAAAAGACAGTTCCTGAAGCCCCACCACTAGCACGATGGTGTAACTAAAAGGATTAATTGTGTCATAGTTGAGAAGGTGAGAAGCATGCTCACAATGGCTAAAGCGCCCAAGTCATTATCAGATGAAGCAGTTAAGACTTCAGAAAACCTATTACTTGATCAACAGAACTCTATCAATTTCACTTGGTTTAGATATCCCAAAAAATTTAGATGAATGAGGTGGTGTTCTACTCCCAAGCTAAGAAAAGTGTTCATGTGAGAGCTTCTGAACATGAACTGTACGAGCAACGAATGAAGTCGGACAATAAGTAGCTCCTTACATATTCATCAATTACAAATTGTGGGATCCCGATTAAGAAGAAAGTCATCAGAAACATAGATATACTGCTCCAAGAAAATGGTGTGGAATTGCTAATAATCAGTCAGCAATTGCCAGGGGAAAAAAGTAGTCCATGATCTTGTTACATTGCTTCTACTTCTAACCATCATTTAGGTGGAGAAAGTACTACAGGAAGAGAAGACAAGGTTGCTGAGAGAAAGAGAACCCTGATGCAGATGTTGAGGAAGGGAAATAAAAAAGCCAAAGAGTAAAATCATCCAAGTATGCTTCCTCAAGTATGTCCTCATTACTGATGAGAGCAGCCAAAAAGTCTTAAGAAGGTATTGGATGAAAGTCATGCAAAAAGAGATGGAATCTCTACAAAAAAAAAAAGAAGTCTCATTTGAAATTTTCGAACACAACTTTATCATTTTGTTGTAACAAGTATGTGGATGACATAATTATTATATGACAAGGCAAGAAGTTGATCAAGTTGAAGGGAGATTTGTCCAAATCATTTGACATGAAGGACTAGGTTGGCCCCGGCACAACGAATTCTAGAGTGAAGATTGTTCGAGATAGAACAAGTAAAAAGGTGTGGTTCTCACAAGCAAATACAGCGAAAGTATACTTGAATGAGTTTAACATGAAGAATGTGTCTAACAACAAAGGAAGAGAAAGATAGCATGGGAAAAATCCCTTATTCCTTGGCCATCGGGAGTCTTACACAACAATTTGCAACAAAGATGACACTGCTCACGCAATAGGAAGTCAGGGGGTCGAAACAGAACACTGGGAACTGTAAACTGGATAGTCCATATACCAGAGAGATATCTCAAGTGACTGCCTGTATTTTGAAAGATCTGATACTTTCCAGCTTTATTTCTTTCTTTATTGAGAATGATTTACCACATTGGAATCTTGGTGTTTTTATTCTCGCTGTCACGCCCACTTTTATTCTTGTAATATACCCTGACTAGTATTTTTATGTGCTATTTTTACCAACACATTGAAGGGTATATCCAAGAGGGGGAGAGAGAAGGTATATCCAAAAAAGTGGAACTATAACTATTACGATAATGCAGCAAGACATAACAGAGAATACTTTCTTTTTATTTTTTACGACTATCTACAAATTTAATTTCGTGAATAACACATTCAAATTCAATTACTTCTATATACATAGATGCATAACGCAAGCTAGTATGCTCAAGAATGTATATATCTGCGAGCTGACTAGTCGACTTGAAAAAAATCCTCTTCTTCATATTCATATGTTCAACATCTTCTTTTTTTTTAACATTAGGATGTGAAATTATAAATTCAAATACATCTTTACAGCAAAGTAATTCAGAAATAATACCAACTTGCCACGAAATGTTCAAAAACCCAAAAAAACAAAAACCAGAGAGAAATATAAAGGACATGATTTTATGATTAGCTGTAAATCAATCAAGAGAACTAACCTTGTTCCCTCGCCCATTGAGGACACAATCAGTAACAAGTTTTTTCTTCAAATTCAGTTTTTCAAAACATGTTTCCCATTGGGTATAATTCTTGTGGTAGACCAGACTTTCCACACAGTAAATGAAAGGGAAGTGTTCATTCTGCATCGAAAATCCATAAAAATGCAACCAGAATTTAGAATAGCCTCCTTAAAGAGATATAAAAGTAACATCTACCTATCATTTATCAAGTAACTCTATGTAGTGCTACACATTATCTTTTAAGGGGTTGTTCGTTTCAAGCTATCTTTTAAGGTTGTTCGTTTCAAGCTATGTTGCTCAGACTCTCCAAAAAGTTTTTGACGGTTGCGTGTAGGATACTCCAAAAGTAGTGCATTTTTGGAGAATAAATATGACATTTTTGGAGAGTTCGAGCAACATAGTTTCAGCACAAATTCTGCAAGGATTAGTAATACAAAAATATTAGTAACGCACGGATTATTCCTTCCTATACATCAAACTGAAACGTGCTCTAGATAAAATGAGCTGTGATGTTTTTAAGCTTTTCAACTAGCAAACCACAACTTATCGAAACCATGCTCAACGACTTTAATTAGAAGCTCACCAAATCTGGCCATGCATCAATTGCACACGCCTCTACAGTATCCAGAATGCATTCATCTTTTCCATGCTGCAAACATTACAAAGAGAATTTCATAAAATCTCTAGTTTTGCCTGATGCTATGCATTATACAAATATATACTTACGTAACAACAACAAAACACCCACTGTAATCCCACAAGTGCGATACGGAGAGGATAGAGTCTACACAGACTTCACCCTACCTTGGGAGTTAGAGAGGCTACTTCCGGAATATATATATATACACACACATATGTAAGAACCACAAATAACTTAAACTTAACAAGCCAAACTATACCCCGGATACAGATTTAGTCCTTCTCAAATCTCAATGGGTTCAACTCCACTCACTCTTTATTTGTTCAACCATTATAGTTCATACATACACAAAAATATTACATAATGTATAAATATCATACTCTAAACTCAGCATAGTTTACTTGATTCAACTGAACTAGCAATATTCTGAAATGCGAAAAGTTATCAAATTTTACATAGAGTTGCGTTTGGACAAGCATTTTACTTTGAAAAAAATTTGAACTTTCATGAGTGGAAGTCCCAAAAATCCAAAACCTCCTCTAAGCCCATTTTTGCTAAACTGTCAACCATATATATAAAATGTAAATTTTTCTGAAATCAACCCCCTTTAACATCTATGGTCAAACGCCTAGCTAAATTTTGGATCCAAATCTAGTGATTTGATGAATATGTACAAATTAAATCCATAAGCTTCAAATTTCAAATAAAAATGGGAATCTTGTATTACCTGGCATTTGAAGGTATTGTCTGGTTGAAGCTTAGTATTTCCCCATGGAACAAGCTTAAAATCAACAATATCAATCATCCCATTCTTGAAAATCTTAGGTAAGTAATTAACAATGAAATTGGAACAGTAAGGACAGAGACTTTCATAATACAAAGTCAAGGAGACTTTTTTCTCACAAGAAATTGAAGAAAATTGGGTGAAACATAGCAAGCAAACTAGGAAATATGAGATTACATTTTTTTGGAAAGAAAATTCCATTTTTTTGGAAGAAAAAAAAATTGTATTTTTCCAAGATTGAATTTTTGGGGATTAAGTACAAAAATAATATTCTTGGTTCTTGAAATTTCAGGGCAGAATGAGAAACACGTGGAACGAAAAGAGAGGAGACACAAGGAGACTGGTGAATGATGAGGAAACATGACTGAATTCAAGAAACCTAACACGGCCGTGCACTGTTTCACCCTTAATTCTTGATATGAAGAAAAATTTATTGAAAAATGTTATTATTGAATGAGTTTCATATAGCGTGATTCGAATTTAGTCAGGTCTCTATATGGACTTGAACACCTGAGAAATAAAAAAAATGACTAACACTTTGTTCGGATAATTTTTTTACGTATTGTTTCATATTATATTATCTTATAGTTATTATATTATTTTAATGAATATAATATTTTGATAGATTGTATCATTTTTTGTCGTTATACAATCACATATTTATAATTTGGATAATAGATTTGTAAGAAAAATAGGCTATGAGATAAATTACTATAAAAAGGTAAAGTAAAAAAATGAAATATATATATAATTATTAAATAATAAATAAAGATAAAACGATATAACAAAAAAGATAAAGTGAAAAGAATATTAAGATAATGATGTGATCACATTGTACGTGTCTAAAGTTTCAATTATGAAATATAGCAAACAAAAAAGGAAAATAGCAAACGTACAATAGTATTTGTTAATTTCTTAAAACATGACTAGTTAATGCTAATTTGATAAGTATCTTATTAGTTAAACATGACTAATTAATGCTAATTTGATAAGTATCTTATTAGTTGGTAATACCATAGGAAATTTACATAAATATACTATAATAAAAAACTATTTATTATTTATAGCAATAATATTTATTTTTCACTTGATTACTTTTAATTCATTTATAATACAAATTTAATACATATTACAAAGAATAATTTATTATTCATATATAATACAAGTTTTAATGATAGATAATTTATCACACATTCTAATACACTTTTGATACAATGTGTCAAATTCATATCAAACAAACATAATATATTTCAAAAAACAATTATAATTCATATATATTGCATACATAATTCACTTTTAATTCATATTACAGATTTAATATAGTATTACTATAAACGGTAATAAATACAAAGTATCGCTAAAATCAATAATTATTTATGAGGAATTGACACAAACATAAAACTATTATATATAATTGGCAATATATAGCCAAATAATAATTAGCAATTAATAGCCTAAAACAAAATTAGCACGTATTAGCTTAAAAGAAATAAAATCAATTTTTTATAGTTTTTTTCTTTTAATCATGTACAACCAACACTCATTAATTAAGGAGATAAGAAATTATTTTTTCTCCCTCTTTTAACTCCTATAACTAAGGAAGTTAACTTTTCAAGTTCTTTAAATTCTCAATCTCAACTTTATTTAACCTTTTATTAGAAAAAAATAGTAACGCAATTTACAGAAACATAAAAAAATATTTGATTGCAATTTTTTTTTTTACCAAACAACAATAATTAGTTTATTAGAAAACTGATTGCCTACTTTTATGAATATAATAATGAGATTAAAATGACGCATATATAAATTTTATTCATTAATTGTATATGTGATTTTGTTTATGTATACGGTAACTGCATTATGTATATATTAGTTCGTATCATCGTGTATTCAATGATTTGTATTCACATAAAAAACTAGTATACTTTAATTTATATTGAGATTGGAATTCATTGGTAAACATTAGGTTGTATTTAAAATAATCATTCTGATCTTTTACGAAGATCTTTCTTACCCTTGAAATTGAGAACAAAAAATTCAAAAAATTATTACATGAATTTTCGTAAATTTTTTTTGAAAAACTTTAATTCCATAAATGACGAAATTTCAAAATTAATGGGGCAAGAAATGCTACATAATTATATACTAAAAAAAATTATTGAAAGGATCAATCAACAAACATTCAGTTATATTTGATTTGCATAGACTTAGTAAATCAAAATTAGATTGTCGTTCGATTTTTTTTTAATGTTTTAATTTAAAATTGAAGATTATATCTAAATTAGAATAATTAGGTAATAGTTATTAATTATGGGTATCAATTGTCATGTTTAAGAAACTTATCCTAGGATTATTCATAAAATTGGGGATTCTGATTCTAATTTTGTGGACTCTCTATCCATCATTCTAAATTTTAAGTCATTTGAATTCTTCTCGTTATCCGATTCAACTTGTGTGTTTACCATTGAGCATTTTATATTTCATGTGCAATCCTCATTTTCTGAAGGAAGAATCTTGAATGTATACAATTTCTAAGAGAATGAATACACGGATATGCATACATGAATGCAATACATGCATGATCTTCCTGATTAAAAAAAAAATTCAGTACAGTGTTTAATTTTTTTAATATGAGTGGATGAATATATAGAGTGTTTAATTTTTTAATATGTATACGTTGGACGGGATAACATAGCTATAAATGTATAGTAACAATACTAAGTGAATAAATACACCATTCTTCTACATATCATCAAGTATACAATTGAATTTTTATTATCAAATAAAGAGTAAAAAACATATGAAAATACATAATTTACGTTTTTAGGCGGTTACATATTGTATATATTATTTTGTATGTTTCTGTTATTTTTGTTTATGAGTAATTTTGGTTATGCGAGAAAAAAAAAACTATAAAATTATTTTTAATTAATTTGGGTCATTTTGTGCTTTTTTCTATTTATATATTAAATGTTAATTAATGTTGACATATTTATTGCTAATTGTAACTATAAGTTGTATATATATGTCATTTCCTCATAAAAGTTGGGTTGTTATGTAGCTAAATATTGATAAGAAATTTTCAAAATATCTTTTAATTTAATACATATAAATTATTAAGTACTTAAAAATCATAAAAGAATAAAGAAATTACAATTTGGTAAAAATTAAGTAGGTTTAGATATAACTCGACGTCGCATTTTAGCTCAATTTGATCTAAATAACTTTGAAGTTGGTCAACGACCTTTCTATTTAATAATTCAAGCTATTTTACTCGCCCAAATTCAATTCAACCCATCTATTTGACACCCTTTAACTAAGATCATTTTAAAGACTACCTTTGAATAGTTGCTTTCAAGGGTTGTCCATTGAAAGAGATATAGGCAAATATTAATACAAAAAACAAAAGAGGAGAAATGAATATATATATCAACTTCATATACCAAACAAAAACAATCAACATTGTTACACTTAATATTTACAAGATGTAGCTTCTACTCATATTAGTTCCGTATAGAAAATAATAGATCATATTTCATAACACTACGCTCTCTTGAATCGAACGGTACAGAAGAAAAATGAAACAACGTGAGAGGCCAGGGGCAGGGATAAGTGAATAAATAAACCTTCTTCTACATATCATCAAGTATACAATTGAATTTTTTATTATCAAATAAAGAATAAAAATCGTATGAGAGTTAATAATTTACGTTTTTAGTTCGGTTACATATTGTATATATAATTCTGTATGTTTCTATTATTGTCCATACCATCTAGTTTGCAATATTATAAATCTTCTAACATTTTGATGCATATCGATACATGTATATCGGGATACATGGGTCAACATTAGGTGTAATTTGTTCTAGATATAGTGTATCCAAAGGGACTCGCATGTATCTGGGATACATAGGCAAATTTCGTTCACCTCCCTCCATCTCGTTCATCACTCTCCTATGTATCTGATATCTCAGATTACATGTGAATCACATCAGATACAAATAGATACATACATCTAGTGTGATTCACATATATCTAGGATACAATATGACTACCTCCCTCTCCATCTCGCTCGACTCCCTACCCATCTCGATTCTCTCCCTATCTTAGAGTATCTACTAACAAAAGTACACATATTATATCTTTCTCAATATATGATAGGAAATTCGTCGTTAGTGGTAAATAACATAATTATTTGAAACCATAGATGTAATTAGTGTATATAATATGAATGTGTGTAGTTTTCCTTAGCAAAATAGTTATGGATTTGACCGTGGGCTAAATGTGTACCGCAAGCCCAATTTTACCACTTGCTTATCTATGTATCTTTGTCCTTAGCCATGAGAATATGAGTGTTGCCGATAGCATTTTGAAATGGATTTAATTATATACATAATCGTTCAATATAATTTTATAGTGTATGATTTTATAGTATATGGAGTATAAATTTAGTGCCATAAGTTGCTTGGTGCATAAGTTGCTTGGTGCATATGAAAGTGAGGATTGATACTTAAGTCTATTCAAAGAGAGGATGTTTCAAGAAGAAACTAGGGATATCGATGAGGATATTGCCTATTGTATTGGAACAAAGTGAATGAAATGGAAGCTTACATCTGGGGTCTTGTGTAACAAGAATACGTCATTACCAGACTTAAAGTACACTAGATCTACATAGTGGTTGTAATTAGATCAACTATATATTGTATAAAATAGAGTGTTGGCCAGTCAAGCGCTAACTTAGTAAAAAAATGAGGATATGTCGAGATAGATGTATGTATGGTCTAGTACTAAGAGAGATAATTAGGAGGAAAAATATCTCGGAGAAAGTGAAAGTAGTCCTCGTGTTAGACAAGATGAGGAAAGAGAGGTTGAGATGGGTCATACATATAAAAAGAAGACAAATAAGTACCCCAATGAGGAAGTGTGAGAGGAAGGTTGTGGTTAGGGGTGTACAAAATCGACTCGAAAATCGAATCAAATCATAAATCGAGTCAAACCGAGAAAAAACCCTCGACTAATGGTTGGTTTGACTTGGTTCGGTGTTAGAAAAAAAATCCGACTATATTTGGATTGGTTTAGTTTTAACTAAAAAAACAACCCGAGAACTAACTAACCCGACATCATATATATAATTTAAAATTTTATTTTATACATAAAAATATTTACTCTGATATAATTTTTAAATATTTCTGATACTTGTTTATAGTTTTAACCTTTTAATATATTATTTCAAGTTTGAAACTTAGATTATTGAATGGTTCCATAAAGATCATAGTCCACAAATGTTGGCAACTATAATAAAACTTAAATCAAAATCAAATTAATACTAATGCAAAAAAAAAAAAAAAATTTAACCCTAAGAATGACAATAATATTGAATATTTGTTCTTTATTTTTACATTGGTTTCGACAATCAAAATACATAATATATTAACTTCCTTTAATATTAAGTCATTGACTAATATTTATTAAACTTATATTAGTATGATTTTAGTACTTTTAAATTATGATCATTTTCATTATGACTTGTTAATTTACAATATTTATTTTACGTGATTTCATTATTATTATATTTTTTGGGATATTTTAGTGTCATTAATCATATCATTGTTTGTGCTATATTCTTAAGAAACACATTAGATAGTTGTATTTTGGTAAGGTTGAAGAAATATTTGAAGTACAATTAAATTTTATGCATGTTTGTATGAATACTTTAGAGGAAAAACCCCGAAAAACACTGATAACCAGAAAAACCCGAAAAAGTTTGAGGTTGAAAACCCGAGTTTTATTGGTTTGATTTGATTTATAGTTTTAAAAATCTGATACAAATGATTTGATTTGATATTTAAAAAACCTGAACCGGCCGACTATGTACACCCCTAGTTGTTGTGGTCTAAGGAGAGATAGGTCGAAGAAGTATCTCAGAGACTAGCTAGGTAATTTGTCAAGAAATGACACACGTACAACTTATTGAGGACATAAACTTAGATAAAAAGATATAAATATAAAAGATTATAATAAAATGCTAATACGTAGTCGAGCATTCTCTAATTACTTCTTAATAGTGTTACAATCACTCTCCTAGTATCTTGTTTCCTTACGTTTGGTTATCATATTTTTTCTATTATCAATATTGTTTTTTTACATCAACTATTTTTTTGTTGTTGTATTCTCTTTTCAAATCTACTTTGAACATGCTTTATTTTAGTCAAGGGTCTTTCAGAAATATATAGTTTTTCTATATTTTCATAAAATAGAAAAAAAAAATAAAAAAAAAAAATATATATATATATATATATATATATATATTATTTTTTCAATACATCACTTATAAATTACACATGATATATTATTATCGTCATTGTTTGGTGGTAACGATTCAATTTAACCCCCGTGCCCCCTCCATATGCAGTGGCGAAGTCAGAAAATTCTTAAAGGGTGTCCAGAAATAGCAACTTGTCATGTTAAAAGTGTCCAAAATAGGTTATTTAATCATTTTGTATATCATTTTGCCCTTGACAGTATGTGGCTACGCCACTGCCCATATGTAATAGATGTATACATAAAATAACACAATTTAAAAGCTTAAAAAGTCTTATTGTATCTCTAATAAAATAATTTATAACAAAAAAATTATTTTATTTTCTATTATAATTTTACAAAATCTTCTTTTCTTAAACTCCGTTACTTAGAAAAATCATGTCCATAAAAATTGGGAGTAATGGAGTAAATGATCACTAATTTTGAACTCAAAGATGTGATAAGCATAAAGTTCTTTTCCTAGTTAGGTAGCCCTAGGAAGTGGTGCAAATTTCTGTTCAAGCACATTCTATACCTAACATGAAACTATATATTATGAATAAAATGTTGTTTATTTTAATAGTATATAAGTACTAAAAACAGTACAATCACAAGATTGAAGATAATGTAAACAGGTGAAGTGGTTTCATTGTCTCCATACAGTAAAACACCTAATGTGCCCTAAAGTAAGATCAAACTTCTCATAATCCAATTATAATATGCAAAGCACTTACATATTTAAAAGATATTGATCATTAGGGTTATTAAATCAGCTCATAAAAATATCACTCGTTTAATTTGTTATGATAATTTTATTAGCAGAAAATATGGAATTAGCAACGGAGATGAACTAACTAAAACCCCATGCTGATCTTATTTAGCGTATAAATTAATTAAAAAATTAAATTAGTCATGAGTGTTTCAACGACTGATTAACAAATAAATTCTGTAGCTAATTTCATATTTTCATATTTAAAAGATATTGATCATTAGGGTTATTAAATCAGCTCATGAAAATATCACTCGTTTAATTTGTTATGATAATTTTGTTAGCAGAAAATATGGAATTAGCAACGGAGATGAACTAACTAAAACCCCATGCTAATCGTATTTAGCGTATAAATTATTAAAAAAAAATTAATTAGTCACGAGTGTTTCAACGACTGACTAACAAATAAATTCTGTAGCTAATTTCATATTTTTATATAGTGATTGACCCGCTTATTTGATTTATTAATTTAGTCTATTTCAGATTATAAAAAATCTAGACTCATACTTAGCGAAAGATATATATTTATCTTTGTTGAAAGCTATAAACGTACCGATAAACACACGAAGAATCAAACGATTCAATATCTACAATACTTATATTAAAGAAGAACTTATATATAATATAATTTTCGACTAAAATATTCATCTGAACCCTTTCACTGTACTCTTAAGTCTTAATTCTATCACGATTCACGGCCTAAAAGATAAAATACTATAAAAATAATAATTTAACTCTATGTATCAACATATGTACGTATATTTAACTTAAATGCATATCTTTATATGTAGATCTTATCTTTAAAAAAAATAGTTTAATAAAGCAAGTGAAAACGTGACTTAAACGCTATGGAGTCAACATCTAAATTAAAAGGCCTGCAATAATATTTACGTCAATAGGCAAGTGGATGCTAAGCTAGTAAAAGCATATACTCATTGTGTTTCTTTTATTAGCTGGCGTTTTAGCTCAAAATAATTGTTATTTTAAAAATTCGATTTTGATTAATATTTTTGATGATATATTCTTAATCATAATAAAGAAATACGCAAAATATTTAAAAGGAAAATTTAGTCTATCCAGGAGGCTTAAAGCAAAAATAAAATGGGACCTTAAATTTAAGTTGTTGATATTTTTATATAATTTATTTTTTCTAGATTTCACCTAATAATATAACCATTCTTATTTTAAATTATTTTTTATAAGATATAGTACTCAAAATATATCAAATTTTTTCTAATAATCCCTTCATTTTTCATGAAATGTTTACTTTTTCTACAAATAGTATTCAATATTTGTTAAAAATTAATAACTTATAACCTATTATTATTAAAAATGAGACCCTTAAATTTAGAGGCATAAGACACATATCTTTTTTTTAACACTGTCAAGCTACTCCCGAGTCTACCATTATTCTAAGAGGATAACCCTTAATGTAAAACTATAGTTTATATTTATCTTCTTTTCTTTTTAATGAAAAATAAAAGGAATTAAAGCGATAGCTATGATAATGATTGAATTCTAAATTTAATATTGTACGTATTAAATGAATTATTAACATTTTATTTGAGTAAAATCTATTAAGTTTGACCGAACTTGTATGCAAGCTTTTAGCTCCATGAGATTTAAGCATTATTTTTTTAAAAAATAGTTATTTAGCATAAAAATATAAATTGAAAATTGTTTTACATTATTGTGTCTTCAATTTTTGAAGTGATAATTATATTGATATAATTTTTTTAATTAATTTTTAAGTTAGAGGACTAATGTCAAAACCCTAGTCACAACTCACAACTACTTCACCTTTATTGTTCTGCATAACAATAATACTTCATACAATTAAACCTCTCAGTCTCTCAGAGTACTATATATATATATATATATATATATATATATATATATATATAATGATGATAATAGTAAATAAATAAACAGCTATGCATGAAAAAGAAAATAAACATTTAAGAATTTACCAGAGACACAGACTGAAAAGTCATAATTTTAGGCTAAAATTGAGAAACCTATTATGAAAAAGAGTTTAAATGTTAAAGCATGAAAAACTAAATTATGGAATAAACTCAAAAACTAAATTGATCGCGTTTATTCATTTAATTACATTCTCAACACATCTTTTTTATGTATGGATCTGATTTTTTCTTTTCATGGATCAATTAACTCATCAAAGTTTTTTGTTTTTTCTACGAATCATATCAAAGTGTGTAACTATTTTATTTATAGACAATAAGTAGAAGAAACATACTTTTATTTGGTTGATTATATTTTTCTAACCCATAATAACTTAAATATCTTAGCTAACATATAATTGCTTACTAAAAGTATGATATGAAAAAACAAAAAATAGAATTGGACTAATTTCAATCTCCGGATCGATTAACGCAAAAAATAAATAAATATATATATATAAAGAAAGAAGAAAAAAAAAAGATATATTACATACCTGAAAATTGTGAGTGAATTTTTGTGAAATTTAATTACTTTGTGTTTTATAGCAAAAAGTATGAAGGAGCCGTAGAACTTAGGATGGATAGCGCCAAATATAATTGATGAATTTATTGTACCGAAAATAATAACAATTAAAAAGATGAATTTATGTACCAATAAAATAATTAAAAAGAAAACATCATATTATTTTTCATGGCGCTATCCCTCCTGAGCTTTACAGATCCCTCCACACTCTTTTTCAAGTTAATATCACTTGTATAACTACTATGATACAAAATATACATGTATGTATATATATATATATATATATATATATACCCTCACAAAAAAATATTTTTGTTTGGTGGTGAAAGAAACTAGAGAGTCCAAAAGTGTTTATATAGGAGGAGGACTTATGGGGTGTTTTATGTTTTGGTGGGGGTGGGGGGGTGGGGTATTAGGGATGGGGTGGGGTGGTTAAGATTTAAGAACATAACAAAAATAATAAGTATGGTATTACTTTCGTTTATTTTTATTTGTCATATTTCGTTTTTCAAGAATTGAATTATTTGAAGGTTAATTAATATATTAAAATGTTTGTTTTTTTTCATTGTATTAGTGTGTGAAAGATTGCAATTGATCATAGTATTTTTCTGCAGTTTATGAACATTTGAATTTAGAGTTTGAAAATTGAATAAATCTTATTTAATTAGACTAAAAAAATTTATTAAATTAACTGTGTTAAGCAACAAGTGAGAAATAAAAGGTAAAATATTATAATTTTGGGTTTAGTAATCGAGAGTATGTTTGAATTAGTTTTTTATTTATAGTTTATAAGTTAAAAGTCATAAAATATTATTTTTAATCTATAATTATGACTTATTTTTATTATTTAATTTTAAAATAAGTGTTTAGATTGTTTATTTATTTTACCCAAATATTATAAAATTATTTTACGTAAAGCACCTGAAAAAAAGTCAGTTTAAACATGTTATAAAAGGCTAAAATTAGATCTAAGTTTAAAGTAGTTCTACTTTTGGATGGATAGGGGATTTTTTTTTAAAAGAAATAATTCCTTTAAACGTATTGTATTAATAAAATTATTTGACACCATAATTGAAATCTACGTCATAAAAGCATAGTAAAATCAGTGTTTTAAAAGACGATGATTTAAAATAGCATTTTACTTAATAAAGGGGTAAGGCCGTAAGCCTCGAGAAATCAAGCTTAAACTTAATTTTTAAATTTTATATTAATTAAATAACATAAAAACACAATTTATATTTAGAGAAATACACTAAAATTTTAAAAGAATTAAGGAGACTAATGGGAGAAAAATAAATTTAGAGCAATGCGTGCAATAGGAAAACGTCTTAACTAATTCCAAATAATTTAAAATTCAAAGAAAATAAAAATATATAAAAAATAATGGCATTATGCTAAAATATAGTATCATCAACAATAACCATAATAACAATAAAAAAAAAAACCATTTTAATAAGTGATAAATAAAAATTGAGCATTGCTTTACTTGAGTTACTCAATATTCATGAATTATAATTTTATAAAATCATATTATATTATCAAATAATTATAAGGTCAAACTTAAAATAACATTTTAAGAAATGTTAGTATTTTAAACTATAAAAATTAAGCAGAAAAATATCATTCATTCTAAAATAGTACTATTTTTTTGAAAAAGGATAAATAATTTGAAATGTTTGGGAATTTTTATTTTTTATACATTATGTTTTCTTCCTTTATACGTTTGCCGATTACGTTACCTAGGCTCTCCTCGAGACACGCCGTATTGTTGAAATATACTCCCCGTCCGATATTATTTATCGTAGTTTGTATTTTTAAAATTAAATAAATTATATAAACTTTAACTATCATTTTAAAATATATTTTTACATTATATTAATATGCAAAAAAATTGCAATATACAGTACTTTTCGTATAATTTTAAAATGTCTAACTTTTTTATTTAAAATATCAAATTAATATGATCTAATTTGACTTTGAAAATTAGTCAAATTAACTCTCGAAAAGCGCAACATGATAAATAATTCCGGACGGAGAAAGTAATACAAACTAATTATCAGTTGTGGTGTAGTGGTGAGATTGCTTTGTTATTAATTAAAAGATCTCGAGTTTTAGCTTTAAGTATGAAAAATAACTTTTTGATACGCGATCTAAATTTTATCGAGACTTCAATGTGGACTCTGAATATCGAGTAGAAAATAAAAAGACATTTGAAAACACAAATAAAATACAAAAAAAAATGGAATATTGATTTATTTTTTATAATTTAGTGATAATTTATATGTGAAGATATATTTTTCATAAAGTAAAATATGATTTATTATGTATTCATTGAATTAGTATACATTAGTCAATATATTATAATTTTAGCTACATTGTTTCACATAAATTTATACATCCTATATATCAAGATTATTTTGGATTTAAATGAACATTACCATTATTTACAATTATCGTCTTTAATATATATTATCTGAGAAAATGTAAGATCGATTTTTCATATATCTAAGAAATTTAGATAATTCAATTAATATTAATATAATTTTTTTTATATATAAAAAATTATTTGATGAATCAGTATCGATCGAAAAACTAGGAATATAATAGTAGGGTAGGGTAATACATATTACATAGTATAGTGAGTCGTACATTGTATAAAATTTTGGGTCAAAGATCACAAAATCATGGCTTCGATTGTTGTCTTTCACCATCCCAACATTTTCTTTCAAAGTAATCATAATTATTTTATTATTTTATCATATTATAAAGTCAGCAAAACAATAAGTTCCATGGCTTTTCCTTTGAGTTATTTGTTTAAAGTCATAAATATAGTTGTTATACGATTGAATTTGACTAATTTTACATAAATCAAAATGAAATGAATTTATAAATGAATGCATTGTTGATTTGCTAAACATTTATTTGGACTGAAATAGAACAAAAAGAAATGGATCATCGGTCAATCCACACAATCATAACCTTTTTTTTTACCTTTTTATATTAATACCTAATAAAATAATCTTTATTATCACTATATAACATATTCTATCCGTCTCTTTTTACTTATCCACTTTTGAATTGACACACCTATTAAGAAAATAATTAATGATGTAGTGAGTTTACCATTTTATCTCTATTAATTATAAAGTGAATAAAAAGTTCTACATTTTTCAAAGTAATTAGTTATTTAATTGTGGTATAATAGGTAAAAAAATTGTTCTTTCTTGATTTATCAAAATGGACAAGTAATTAGGAATAACTATTAAAGAAAAAATGGATAAGTAATTAGATACGGAGATAATACTAGAAAAAGAAAATATTTTGAAAATATAAATTTTGTATTTTATGTTAAATATAAATTTTAATATATATTAGCTAATCAATATACTATTTCTAACAAGCAAAAAAATACTTCTACTTTCTTAGTAACCCATCATTATACAAAGACAAAAATTATTTAGTTCAAACTTTTCAGGTGAAATAAATAAATAAAGTCCTGATTATCATTATTTATCACATTACCAAACATTGCTTGAGATTTGTTTATAACTATTTGATCATTAATGACTTATTTGTATAAATAAAATAATTTGTGTACTATCAATATATACAATTTATTTTTTAAAAATAAAATTTAAAATATTATAATTATGCATTCGAAAGTAGCGATGAGCATGCAGTAGAAAAAATAAAAGATTTTTGAAAAATATCACGTTAAGAGCAGTACCTGCGAATGAATTCTACAGTGCGCAATTTAAAATTTAATCGAGACATTAATATGAAATTTAAACACCAAATGAAATATTAAACTATTATAATTATTTTATAAGCAATTAAATATTTTTGTTATATTATTCTTCAAACTCAAAAACAAAATTAGTCAGGGGGGGGGGGGTTGGAATCTTGAACTAGAAATTATCCAGCTAGAATTAAATCATTAATCATCAAATACCAACACACCTTTCAAAGACACAAAGATTAGCATCATTGTAAATTCACCATAATTCATAAGCATATTAAAACATAATTTTTAAAGGAAATTTATACACAAACTTAAATGAGGTATGCAACATTATCATCATTAATTCTTGTATTAGCTACGACAATAACAAATAAAATACTAAGAAATGTATTTTTTGTTTCTTCAAGTTGTTTGTATTGTCTTTTTTATGTAATTATGGTGTTATATTTTTATGTGTCATAATTAATGTGGGGTTCTAATTTATCATTTGTTTAATCTAATAATGATAATCATAAGTGGATAAAGTCACGAGACTTCGAAATTCCATTAAAAGAAAGGTTCCGGAAGTTTCTATCATAAATTTTAAATATCAAAGATAAATAATATTCCAAATAATAATAATAGTAATAATAATAATAATAATAATAATAATTTAAATTTTATAAGTAAAATGTGAGAAGAGAACAGTGTACGCATGCTTTATATTTACTTGTGCTGCAATAATAGAAAATTAAAAAATAAGATAAAATGATCTGGTAGATTCTTATACTTGTATCAATTTATATTCTGAATACTCATACTTATATTTTGATCATTTGGATCCTTAAACTCAATAAAACACAATTTAATAAATCCCTCTGATCATTAACCAAGCTTATGTATCTTTAAAATGGCTGAGTTGACAAAAGTGCGTGACATTACACATTTAAAAGGGAGTGAACAACTTTTTTAGGTTAAAAATAAATAAATTATAAAATAATTTTTTTCTAAAAAAAACAATCAATTAAAAAGATATTTTTTCTTCTCCAAAGCTAATTGCTTTCCTGGCAAATTTAACTTTCTTTTCTTTCATATTTTCAATCTTTCACAACAATTTCTGGATGAATTTTTTAACTCAAGAAAATCTTCTTCTAATCCCTTTAACTTGTCTTTTTCTAATCTCTTTCGCTTGCAAACTTTGAATATCTTCTTCGATAACTCAGGAAATCTCCTCCAAGTCTCTTTCTAATCTCTTAAACATTTCTTTTTCAATCTATTTTGATAAAAAGAAAATTTCAGGCAAAATTTGAGTAAATTTCGACGAGTTTCATGACATATATTGGTGTGAAATTGTACTTATAGGCAATTTAGAGTGTGAAAATAGCTCCCAAACCCCACCATCAGCTGGCGGCAACATTCTAGAAATGATCGGAGTGGGGATCATCGGAGTAATGCGACCATTATCCATCTACATGTTGTTGTTACTGTGGAGGTTAGATGAGGAAAGAAAAATAGTGATGGTGTACATCTGAGATAAAGACGGGTGAGGGAGAAAGTATATGTGATTTCGCCGGCAAAAATGGCGATGACCCGGCGGCGTTGACTTTCTTTTAGTTGTGAAATAGTGAAAATAAGGAGAAATAGAAATGCCAATAATAAATTAAAATGTTATTATTTTTCATTTTCTAAAATAATTTTTCAAATAGTTATTAAATAATTATGACGTGACATTAATATATCTAACGTGGATATGACATGTCAATTATATAAAGGAGAGTGGGCTATACACATTGTTGGAGGGGCTCAAAAGTCTCATTTTAATTGAACTTAAGGGTCCAGATGACAAAAGAATAAATAGAAGGGTTCAGAATACAAACTGATACAAGTATAAGGGTTCACCAGACCATTTCGCCAAAAAATAATAACAATTCTATTGGTAAGGAAAAGCAAAACGCAAAACTATTTACTACTATTGGCCTTCTATCCTAATTTTAGATTTGTTATGTCTTGTTTAAATCGTCTCTTCCGGATATTATTTATCTTCAATATCTACTCCTCTATTTGGAATATCATTTATCTCTCTTCAAGTCCTCTCGTATCAATATCTACCATCTCTATAATAACTAATTATTTGTTTTAATTTATAAAATACAATTCAGATTTAAAGAGTCAAATTTCTTTATTTTAATCATTCATCTCAACATATAATCTGTTTGATATTTGAAAAATAAATCTAACATACTTAAAAACTATACAAAATGTAGTATAAATCATATGAATTAATAATTTATAAATATTTGAAATGCATTAAAAGAATTTCTTATTTATTGCTCAAAATTCATAGAGTCATATAAACAAGGGCAAGGAATGATACATAATAAATCAAATAGTATATATTTTTTAATTAAAACAAAGAATAAGAGCATATTCATTTTCTTACACCACAGATTTCATAAAATGCTTATACATGTATTATTTAATATATTACATTTTACACAGTACTAGAACACATCAGCCGTCTTAGCTCAGTGGTAGAGCGCGTGGCTTTTAACCACGTGGTCGTGGGTTCGATCCCCACAGACGGCGATTGTTATTTTTTTTTCATTTTTATTGGTCCAAACTTAGACTATAATAAATAACGAGTGATGAAATGTGAAAATTATTTGAGAAATTTAATTTAAAATCATGAATTCTGAATATATTCTCAGCCCAAGTAATAATTACCATCTTAATAAATAATAAGTATTTTTTCCATTTTTAAAAATAATAATAATAATAATAATTTTAAATCTTATACTCTTAGTAAAGATATGTAAAATATGCTAAATTATTCTTTAATTTTGTAGTAAAGAAAATACTCTTTTTAAAACAAATTTAAAATATAGTAAGTAGTCTTTATAATTCAGTTGGTTCGGAAGGTAGTCAATCATCAACATGGATGATCTGAGATCGTGTTAAATTAGTTGTCTAACTTACATTTTAAAAGCTAATTGTAGGGGAAGAGAATTGTCAAACATTATAAGGAGTCTACGTATCTCATTAATCTTCACGCATGCCTATTTCACTTTAAGAGGAATGAGAGCGACATTTTGGGTAAAAATCTTTGGATTTTTGCTAATTCTCTTGTTGTTGTATCATGTACATGATGATTGCAATCACGTACAATGCTTATAATTTGGTGCGTCGACAATTTTGATTTTTGAGGGTCCAACATTGGGTGAGATTAACCTTGCTCTGATGTCATATTAAATTATGTCTTAGGCCTAATTTACTTGTTGAAGCTAGCTCAAATAGAGGAGAATTGTTCAAACCTTATAATAAGTCTACCCAGCTCATTAATCTTAAATTTGAGACTTTTATCATTTTTTAACATATCGGTCTCCCTTAATATCTTTTGAGTCGAATATGTCTCATAAGATTTGTCGAGTATAATTTGCAGTCTTTTACACTGTAAAAATTTACCTAGCGTGCATAAAAAGTTCACCTAAAGATTGTGACAAAAATTATATAACAAATTATCTTGGAGTTTTCAAAAAAAAAAAAAATTAAAACGGAGGATTGTGACTTATTTAATCGTAGAACTAGAAAGTTCTAATGTATAATTACCGTATAAAATTGAAAGAGCTCCATCAAAGACCACATTATTATTATTGCAAGTTATTAATGTCAATGATTATATTATATTATATATATATATATATATATATATATATATATATATATATATATATATATATATATATATATATATATAATCAGAAAGCCAGAGACTACGTACACGTCTACCATACTAATAATAATTTAAATTTATCTATTGATAACTGATAGTCATTTGAAGAATGTTCTTAACTTTGATTTTGTTTATGTTTTTATCTTTCCAATTGGTCCAAAATTATGAACAACGATTATGTCTAATGAAATTTCATGTTTTCAAAAAATCCTCAGCTCAATTGATACATAATAGAGCGGTATGAAAAAAAAGCTAAAAAGGATAAGTATTTCCAAAAATATGGAGGTGATTCCTTTCGATGAGTTCTAACCATTTTGAACGCCATGTGAAGCGTCAATCCTGACACTAACTTTAATAGCTTTTATTTAGTGTTTACTATTTATACTTCTTCTGATGAATTTAATTGAAGTAACATGACAAATTCATATAATCTGATCAAATTATTTATGAATGTGACATAGCATGAGTAGTTATATATACACAAATACAATATACATGAATGTAGTAGCATGGGAAGTATGATTTTGACATACTTTTGAGTTATTTTGAACTTGATTCTTATAGATTTGTTTAAGATGCTTTATCTATTTTTATTAAATAAAACTTTTATTAATGTAAAACACAAAAAATAGACTGCTGAAAAAAAAGATTTTAAAAAATAAAATTGCACCAGCCGGGAATCGAACCCGGGTCTGTACCGTGGCAGGGTACTATTCTACCACTAGACCACTGGTGCTTGGTTGAAATTATAAGTCTGAACACTTTTGTTACTCAATTTTAATATTTAAATCTTATTTTTCAAAATTATATTTGAAATAAATGAAAAGTAAATTAAAAATTAAAAATTAAAAATATTAAAATGAAGCTTGTGAATTTGATGTATTTGTTTTAATCCTTTAACTTTTTACTAGTTTAAGAAAAAATAATAATAATAATAATAATAATAGTATATATTATGAAAAAATAGAACAAAAAATTCTTTATCAAAATTATCCACTAACTTTCTTAACGAAAATTCTCATTCTATCTAGTTTATTTTATTTTTATTCTTATTTTGCTTTCTTCTTCCACGACTTTTTTTTTTTAAAAATAAAAAATAATAATGATCTTTTTAACATCACACGTTCTTCTTCTTTTTATTTTTATTTTTACTTTTATTTGTTGGTTTTACTAATATTATTGTTCTCATTTATTTATTTAATTACTTTATTTTCTACCTTTATCTTAAACTAAAAATTCTTACTAAATTTTAAATTAAATTCTATTCTCATTCTATCACAATTTCTTTGAATTAGCACTAGACTTACACCCAGAAATAATTTAAAAACACAGACTCAATAAAGAAAAAACATATAGACTGAGATATACAAAATACAAAGAAAAAATAAGCAAGAGCAAAAGTAACGAGAAGAAAAAGTGAGGGTTTTTTCTTTTAAGAATTAAGTTTAGAGTTCGAGGTTTTGTTCGTGATTCCAAGTTCGTGGATCTTAAAGTTACACTTGCTAAACTTTTGAAATCTATAAACTTTTACATTATTCTTCATTATTTAGTCAAAAACAATTTGAAGGTGTATTTTTTGCCTTAACCTATTTATATTATTTTATTTGAAATTTCTTTTCATGTAAACTATGTGTTTTCTTATCCTTTTTATAGAACATGAAAAAACTTGTATCCCATGCATTTCTCAATTTTTCTTGAACAATATTTCATGTTCTTCTTTTAGTTTCATGTTATTTTTTATCTTCCGTAATTTAAGAAGATATAAGTATGTTTTGTTTGTGATAATTAGATGTTAATTTCATGTATTTTATCGCATGTTCATTATTTAAATTGTCTAAATATTGATTATTAATCGATATGTGTAGGAAATAATAGTATAAACTAAAGTTTAATTGATTAGTGATTGGAAAAGGCTTTGTAGAACATATTATTTTAAAAAATAATAATTATATTTTGTCTTTATAATAACCAAGATGACTATAACTTTCATTCAAATTATTAATGTATATAATTAAGAGTATATATGAATATTATTTAGAAATTTATGAAAATAAATAACGAATAATTAAAAAAAATTAAAAAATAAATAAAAAAGGAACAAGTATAAAACAAAAGAAATAATAATAATAATAATGTTTTGAAAACAACATTAATGGAGAAAAGAGCAATGAAACAAAAAAAAATAGAAAACAAAAAGAAAGCAAAAAAAACATAAATAACACAAAACAAAAGGTACGAAAAAAGAAGAAACAGAATATAATAAAAAAAAGGGAAAAATATACAAGAAAATAAAACAAAAAGTAATAATAAAAAAAGAACAGAATATAAAAAAAGATTTTTTTAAAAATAAATAAAATAAGAAAAAAATAGAATATAAGATTAATAAAATAAAAGTGCAGAAAAAAAAGGAAAAAATAGAAAAAAGGAAAATAAAAAAATAAAAAAAGGAAAATATCTTCCTAAAAATAGTCCGCAGTCTACTTAAAATTTCTTACAAAATTTAATATTAAATATTGAAAAAATCTATATCTATTTTAAAATCTAAGTACAAATATAATCTTAAAATACTATAACTCTAAAATATCAATCCTAAAGAAACTCTAATTCTAGCAACTAGATATCTATATATACTCTGCCTATTTTTAATAACATAAAAAAATAGTTAAAAAGTACAAATACAAAATCAGAAAAATTAAAAAAATAAATAAATAAAAAAGAAAAACGAATGTTTCAAGTTTCACATTAATAAAACACAATCACTAAAAAAGATTTAAAATAAATAAGATAGATCGTTTAAAATAAATTGAGAATAAATAACATATATTAAATTAATAATATAATATTCAAATATTAAATCAAGTCATACTAAAGTCAATAAAATTATTGTGCTAGATTATGAGATTCGAGGGGTGTATAATACCTTCTCCAACATAATTCTTTATCCGATTTTTATTTTCGCAAACCAATAAAAAAAATTAAATTTCTTTAAATAAGGTGATTTGAAACACCTAAACTGATTCTAAATAATAAAATAAGGGCAACTTTCACATATAGCAAACAAAAAATTCATATTTGTATAATATAACAAACTTTGCATAATTGCGCTCCATAGCAAACATAAAAACTGTATAATTCGCTATACATATGCAAGTGTATAATTCGCTGGCCTAAATTGTATAATTCGCTGGACTAAATTGTATAATTCGCTGCAATTGTATAATTTGTTTTGCATATAGTTGAATCGAATTAAAATGTATGTATATTGCATAATTATAAGTGTATAGCAAGAAGATATATGTTTTTCTCGCTTTATACAAAAACAGAAACACAATGTATACACTTCTGTTGTATAAAGCTAGAGAAAATTGTATTTCACTGCAATTGTATAATTCGCAATTGTATAATTTGTTGGCCTTTTTCTCTGCAATTTTTGAAGTAAAATGTTTGTAAATTGTATAATTAAGTGTATAACACGAAGATATACATTTTTGCATGTGTATATACAATTTTCTCTCGCTTTATACAAAACAGAAACAGAATTATACACTTCTGTGTATAAAGCGAGAGAGGCGAGCGAGAATGGAGAGTGGCGAGCGAGATTCCTGGGAGAGAGACGCTGGTAAATTTTAGATAATGTTTGCTATGGAGCACAATAAATCAAACCCTAGCTATTCCATTTAATTTAGGTTATTAGTTTGCTATTTTATACAATTTTCCCATAAAATAATCCTTTTCAAAATGTTAATCTAATTAAAAAAAAATATTTTCTTTTAAACATTTTTTGAGAAATAAAAGAGTGTCACAATAAATCACTATTCTATTAAACTAATATAACTTAATAAAAATAATTTTATTTTTATAAATTTTATTTTTAATATCAAACTCAACTAGAAATACAAAATATTAAAATAATTTTATGCAGAATAGAGTAAAATCAACCCGCTCATTATCATCCTTATTTATAGAATTTAAATTTTATAAACATAATATCCTTACTTGCGGAAATAAACTGAGTTGCTGTAAATGAAAAATCCAAAGCAACCAAACGTGGCCAAATGACGTACTCACGTCCTCTGAAGAAATCACATTTTTTACACTGTTAGCCGATAGTGTAGAAAGAGGTTTGAGGAAACGGGAAAAAATGGCGATTTCCATTCTCAGGCCTTCGATTTCTCTTCCTCAACACTTTCTCAATTCAATGAATCCCCAAAAATTTAGCTCAATTTCAGTAATCAGAAAGAAACAGAGTTTTCTTCATTGCGTTGCATCGGATTCTGCTCCATCTCCGTCTAGGTAAATTCAGTTTTTTTTTTTGCTTAGTTAACAAGTAATCGTATCATTTATTTGAAAAATTATAGTAGTTTTTTAATCTTAGTTTGTTGTATCTGTTATCGTGAAGAATTAATGGTTATTGTGTATCTACATTTGTTTATTTGCAGGCAAGAGATGTCATTAAGTGTTGGAATGTACCTAATTCCTCATCCCAACAAGGCAAGTAGTAAAATCATACTCCGTCGGTCTATTTTTACTTGTTCAATATTGACTTGGTCTATTTTTACTTGTTCAGTATTGACTTGACGATAACTCTTTGTTATCCCGCCCTTTGAATATAATAAAATTCAATGTTGTGAGAAATGAGTATAGTGATAAATTATCTTTTGATTTTTCGAATTGGACAATAGCAGTAACACTACTTCCTTCTTGTTTATTTCATTTGAGCCCGGGTAGTTTTTGTCCTATGATTTATGTTTTTTATGCTTCGGTTATTGCACTCTTAGTTGTTGTTGCTATTCCTTTGTTCTGTTAATGTCATGCAATGTTCTTTTTTTCCTATTATTTACTGTGTCCTCTATTCTTTTAATATTTTCTTTTCATATTGCTTTGATATGTGTTACTTGAGTTGAGGGTTTTTCGGAAACAACCTCTCTACCTTTCGAGGTAGAGGTGAGGTCTGCGTGCAGTCGTGCACTCTATTCCAGTTAGAATTTTCACTGAGGATGTTTTAAAATATAAATAAGTAAACAAGCGAAGAAGAGAAAGGGGGTTAAACATCTAGTATGTAATTTTCCTTATGAGGGGGTTGATCAGCCGTACCTGGCTCCACCCCTGCTCTACCATCGTCAGGCTTACTTGTGGGATTACACTTAGGTATGTTGTTGTTGTATATTTGATTGAGCATGGAGTTTTCATTAAAAAAGACTTTTGGAACATACTATTAGTAACCTTAAAAGATTTTGGCTCTTGTGCTATATACTGAGTATTGAATTTAATATTTGTACATATTTAGTGGATTTTTAGATGCATATATAAGGTTTGGCCAAATCTACTCATCAAACTCATACATTCAAGCCTACATCCGTCCCTGGTCTATGTGCCATAACATATAACATTTCCATGATTATAAGGGCATGTAATTAAGTCTAAAATGAGAAATTTTTTGTTAAAAGTGTTTTCAAATACAAAACTGTGTTATTTGTTTATGGAACAGACTATAAATGTAAGAGTGATATAGAATGGATTAAAGGGAGTGTTGCGTTAACTCTGTGTCCACCATTGGTGGTGTTGTATATTTATGTTTTGAAGGTTGAGAAAGGTGGAGAAGATGCATTCTTTGTGAGCAGTGATAATGGGGAAGTGATTGTTGTTGCTGATGGTGTTTCTGGGTGAGATGCTTTATCATGGTTTCTTTTAAAGACACTTCCTCAGTTTGCAAAAGCATGTCATTTTGTTTATCGATAACTCTTTGGCGTAATTTTCGTGAACATACGATTAATGTTAAACTATCTTTAACTATGAAGACTTGTGGTTCATATTAACTTCATGTAATTTCTAAATGTATAGAACTTTAAGGAATCAATTTTTGTATTATACAAATAATTATGTGCCATGACTTTCTTTCTATGATCACGTATTTGTGTTGGGGACAAAGAAAGTATGCACAAGTGAAGTCGGACATGAGACGGCTACAGCCTAGATGTATTGTTCTGGTGTGCTCAACTCCTCTATACCTGTGATTTTTGAGGTTTAAAACTAACTGAAATCCCATTTGGAGCTGTCTATAATCACATGCTTGCACCACAATAAACCAACATATTAGTATAACTTCCAAGTCGTATTCGCTCGCCAAATAGAAACTCTCATCTCAGGTGAGGCAAGAAAATTGAGCACGATATTAGATTTACTGGCCCATAGTATTTAGTCAACTATGCCTCAAATCTTGACTAATTAGAAACAAGCTTTATATCCGCTTTAAGGCAGAATCAATTGCAGGACCTTCTTTTGAGTTCTTTTTCTTCTGTACTTTCTGGAGGGGAGAATTTTGGAAAAGGTTCATACTAAGAGCTCAATCACATTAACAAAAATTATCTCCGGGCTCTTTGCAAGTTTCAAAGTGTTAAACTTCTTTTTTTGGAAGTTACCGGAGTAAGAAAATTATCTCTCGGTTGCACTTTTTCGGTAATATTAGGTGCACCTTCGAATAGGGCCATATATATATATGTAAGGATGAACATTACAATACAATATTACTTAAGTTGAATCTTCTAAGTGATACCATCAGAATCCTGTTTATTTTCATATTGAGACGGAAACTACTACTCAACTGCAGTAACAACGCCAGAACAACCTGCTGCCTGAAAATTCTTTAAGTTGAACCTCTCTACCTGGTCTATGACTATAAGCCATCAGAATCCTGCTGCATGAAAAATCTTTATTTCAACTTCTGAGTGGTATATTTTTGAGGATTGAAATTTCGTCTTTTAAGAATTACATGCATATATACAAAACTAGTGCATAGACAAGGTTCTCTAGAGAGGATTATGCAATGAAAGGATATTAATTAACTTTCAGGACTAACCTTATCAGCTAATAAGGAACTATGATGATTCCGACTGTTATTCTGCTTACACTCAGCAATCAGCAAATTGAAGCTCTTAGATCAGTTAGAGTGCAGGCATTATCTCCAAATGACAATGTTTGTGGCTCAGAGTTGCATAAATATCTAAAATATATTTTGTTCCCTCAAATGTTCTGTGCAGTTGGGCTGAAAAGAATGTGGATCCTGCACTGTTCTCCAGAGAATTGGTGGCTAACGTTTCTTCTTTGGTGGGGAATGTGGAGGTACCAACATTATGAAGACAAACCATCCTGACTTTAAAATTACTTTCATGAGTTTTGTCACAGTAAACAACAGTGACCTGTGTTTCCGTTTAAGTAATCACTTAGATTTAATCAATTGTTATGGATTCTTCGTTGAGACATTCTGGTTTACTAAATTTGCCAGGTCAATGATGATCCTCGGTTTCTCATAAAGGGAGCCCATGCTGCTACATCATCTATTGGTTCAGCTACGGTGTAGGTTCATTTTATCTTCAGCGCTATTGTTCTTGAGCATTCATAGTCATCCAGATTGAGGAACTTGATTATTATCATTGAATGTGGCTTTCTATGTGGAAGATAGAATTGTTTCTGTATTCGAGAACGGAATTTTGAAGATAGCCAGTGTTGGGGATTGTGGACTACGGGTTATTCGTAAAGGTGCAAACTCATATTTTCTTTTGTGTGACTTTAAGGTTCAATTTCATCTGATGTCATTATTGCCTATTTGGGTGCAGGTCAGATGATTTTCTCCACATTTCCACTCGAACACTATTTTGACTGCCCATACCAGTTGAGCTCAGAGGCTGTTACTCAAACATACCTTGATGCCATAGTATGGAATGTTATATACGGTGAATCATATTACACTTTTCCTTTACAGTAAAATGAACTTGGTTCTATTTTTCTTCCTGGTCATTCTTGGTATTTGGTTAGGTAAAGAGGATAAACTTTATAATCTTTTCTCAGCTGTCAAAATTTTACAGAAAAAGCTTTGACCTCCTTGATTTTCTAGTAACAGAATCAAGACTAATTTGGATAACAGCTAATTAAATTTACTCTTTTCCCGGTCACCTGATGGAGACTCTAATGTGCACTTTGGTATCGTTAGAGATCTTGTTACTTGTCATCCAATAATCCTACATGTCTTAGGGAGTCTTTTCTATTGCCTTACCAAATATTGTGTGATGTTGTATTTGACTATTAGAGTAAACATGCTCTTTGTCTCGTCTGTGTGTATGTTCTTTTCACAGGTTAGCACGGTGAACTTGCAAGTAGGAGATACAATCATAATGGGCTCAGATGGCCTCTTTGATAATATTTTCGATCAAGAGATTGTTTCAGTTGTGACCACAAATGATGATGTCTCTAATGCTGGTACTTGTTTTCTACTTAAATCTTATTTCTGCTTGGAAACAGTTGACTCATTTCTATGGTATTCTTAGTTGTTTGGTATCAATGTTAGCAAAGGCATTAGCTGATTTGGCGCGCAACCATTCTGTGGATACCAAATTCGACTCCCCTTTTTCACTGGAGGCTAGAGCAAGGGTAAATTTTCAGTCTGATTCAACATATATATAAATTGTCCTCAAATGCATTGTCTGGCACGGTATAAAATGATACTTATTATTAGCATTACTTTGACTAACAGGGATTTGATGTTCCTTGGTGGAAGAAAGTATTTGGAATGAAGTTAACAGGCATGACTAGCAAGAACGCTTTTTGCTTCTTTTTCTATTATTTTCTTGATGACATGCCTGACAAGGTTTCTTTTCCATGTAACCTTGAACAGGTGGAAAACTCGATGATATTACAGTCATTGTTGGAAAAGTGAAAAACACGTGAGCAAGCTGGCCTTAACCCCACTGATAATTTCAACAACAAAAAAAAGGTCGTGAACAAGTCATATATCTTTGATGCCAAGACTTTGGCAGCATCCCCTCTTCTGAATCTATGGGCAATCCAATGGCGTTTTAAACTATGAGTTGAAGTATGAGGTAAGACCAGAAAAACTTCAAAGTACACTCAATCATTGTTTGTGTATTGTGTATTGTGTTATTTCAAGATACCTTGTGGATACACCAAACATTTAAGAGGCAAAATTTTATTATATCACAGTTTTTTTTTCAATTGCTGTATGTTTACTATATATGCTTATTGAAGCCTTTTACAACAAAGGGTATATATTTTGTTGGAATTGTTTTGGTCTCTCTTTCTTCAAGGTATGCGTACACGGTACACCTATAGTCCCTAGACCTCACTTTGTGGGATTACACTGGTATGTTGTTGTTTTACTATACATTTTTCTTGTGCTTACACTGCCAATGTATCAATCTGTATTGCATAGCAAGACCTTGGCTCACTAGTTAGGATTCTCATTTGTATATTTGTGGATTATGTCCCATCTAGTGGTTATTGCTTTCATCTTTTCAATAATTTAACTTCCTGTAATGTGTATTTTCTCTGTCTTTGTGCTTTGCTAATGACATAATCAGCATAATGCTGTCATTTTTTTAAAACCAATTAATTTGTTTTTTCCGCTCTATAGATAGATAATACATTAACAACATATGCCCCAGCTAATTCCGCAACCCCTCATTAACATAGGCACCAAATTACTCTACATGCTTAAAGTATCATTTGTAGCAGAAAACATCCTTTAATTATATCGCAAGCTTAAACTACATCTTAAAGTATCATTCTTACCATAAAACATCCTTCAAGTATTTTAAAATGAACAATTTTCAACTTCTACTTCAATTTCTCGTAAAACTATCCGATATATTCCACAAAAATTAAGTCGTTTCTTCCTAATTATTATTATTAGATATGACAAGAATATTACCGTGAACTTTTTCATAATTGAGTTAAGAATTGTGCAAAACTTTTAATTTGACCGTTTTTTTCATTCATTTTGCATGTAATTTTAATTATAAATATTATTAGCTTAAATATGTTTCTTCTCAATTGAATATACTAGAAGCAATATTTGTTGGAGACTTCTGCTTCTAATAATGTAGAATGAAACTCAAATACGAGACATAATCAATATTTTGGTCACTTCAATATTAGATTGACCTAAAAATCTATTGATTTAATTGGTTAAGAAAAAGGTAAAAATAATTAATCTCCAACTTCTTTCCATTACGAAAAAGGCAAATCATGTGCGCTCACACCTTCTAATCATTTTTAGTTTCCATAAGCAAAAATCTCTAAGATTTTTTATATTTTTCAAGAACTTCTTGTAGCAAGTAATGAAATTATGTAGAATATTTTTTGTTGGTAGTCACGTTAACTTCTCATGTTTTAGTAAGATTCATAAGTTTTTTGACAATATCTAACAAAAGGATGAAAGTTGTTCACTTACAAATACTTAAATGATGTTTTTTGCTAAAAATGATACTTTGAGGATGTAGTTTAAGTTTGAGGTATAGTTAAAGGATGTTTTCTGCTAGAAATGATACTTTAAGGATGTAGTTTAAGTCGGAAGTATAGTTAAAGGATGTTTTTGACCAAAAACTCTATTGTTTACACATACTTGAATTTATAATCTATTTGTTCAACCTTCTAAAATTGGTCTAATTTTGAAAAATGTTTTTTGAAAGGAAATAATTTTGATGGAAACTAACCGTGTTTGATCAATAAAATTTTTAACAGTGATTAATTAAGTTTGTTCAAACTTTTTAAACGTGCTTCTAGATGTCTTCATACTCTCTGCGTAAAATTATCATGGTTTTCTCTTTAGAGTTAGACTATAAAAATTTTGAATCATATTTTATGATATATATATTTTTTATCAGATTGATATGCAAACACTTGCAATTTATAGTACTTTTCGTATAGATTTAAATATTTAAATTTTTGTTTAAACTATCGAATTAATGTAAAAAACGCAACATGATAATTTAAAGTGGATGGAGAGAGTGACAACTTTTGCTACTCTGCATAAGCATGTATTTTCTCTTAAAAACTTGACCAAACATCTCTTTTTTTTTAAAAAAAAAGAAATATAAAACACTTTTAATTTCCAAAAATTTGATCAAACAGACTATTAATATCGTCATATTATGCAACATGAGTATAAGATTTTTTATTTTTTGGTCTTAAATCTTAAATGTTAAATTTTTCAGGAATAGTTTAGTATATGAGGCAAATGCAAGAATGAGAGATCCTGTTTATGGTTGTGTTGGTGCTATTTTTTTTTTTACAAATCAAATTTCACAATTAGAAATACAACTTGCTATGGCCCAAGCAGAAATATTATGCATCCAAATGCAGAATAATAATAATAATTATTATTATAATTTGTCTGAAATTCAAATTGATAATAGTGATAATAATTTGCAACATGAGTACATAAGCTTGTTGCAAATTATTAATAATACAAATTAAATAACTTGTTTTGTTCATTTTGTTTTAACACGTAACAAAATGTTTTGGACTTCTAACAAATTGATGAAATGTATTGTAGCCTTTTTGAGTATTAGTTAATGAAATTGATTTAAGTTTTATTTATTGACCTCGTAAAATTGACTTTTTGTTAAGTTCTAAATAATTTTTGGTGTACGTTTTGATCTTCTTTTTTGTAAGTAGTATTAGCGTTATTTTATTCTTCAATTTCAATTATCATCGATGTCTTTTGGTGTTTTAATTATTACATTAGTGATTTGTTATTATTGTTCTTTTTCTATATGTTGATTCACTTCCTAATATTTCAATTTTATTGTTTCCACAGATGTTTATCGTTTTTTAAATTGTTTGGCATGCTTTTTATAAAGTAGATGTAAGATCTTCGTACACTTTAATTTTTTTACACCTCATTTATGACATTACACTGAATATGTTATCTTAAAAAGACATATATAACAATGAATAAATAATATTTATGAAGAATAAATAATATTTATGAAGGATAAATAAGAAACTCAATAATTAAAAAAAAATATTATTGTTTTATCAATTCACTTTATTCGCATCAAACACATCATATATTGTGGCAACTAGGCCTAGCTAATTGTAGAGAAAGTGTATATTTGCATATATCTACTTGTATATTTGTATATATGCCTTATATATACATCATATATAATTGAGGATGCGTGAATATTAGGAGAAATGGCTTTTTAAGTCGATGTATATATATCCTCTTGTTTATATTTTTATATGACTGTATATCAATGAAAATTTACTATCATATACAACAATATATAGACAATATAATATTTTCTTACTTATTTCGTACAAGTACTTTTAATCAATGCATTTAAAAAAAAATCAATCCAAATTTAAATGTGATATTGGTGTTTTGACAAATTGTTCTACAAATGAATCAAGAGGATTTTGTGGTAGTCAAATAAACTGCAGCTACATACCAAAAATAGTGGAGTGGGTGGAGTTATTCTTTCTTTTAATCAGAGGTCTAAGTTCGAGCCTGAGTATGAAACCAATGCTCACGAGAAAAATCCAACACCCCATAATGCAAGACATAACCTATAGCATTTGTGTATCAACACTTGTACTATTATTTGGATTAATCAGAATATCAATACGAGTACCAAACAGTTCACTAGAGGGACGATGTGTCACCCAACTGTAATAAAATGAGTTGGGCGAGTGCTGGTGGAAGATAGCAACTACCCGTGAGAACGATAAAAAAGGTTCAAAGACTCCAAAGGATCCATCCTAAGAAGACCTAAGTGATCAAAAATGCAGAATCTTGACATGATATACTCAATGCAGCAAATACAAACCTTCAGCATCTTAACTACTACTATGGCTTAAAAGAAAATAGTAATGGAGAAACACTTTCAAATCTGGAAATTAAAATGAACAAGGAATGATCCATAAAGGAGTTTTAAAAAACTAGGCATGCTAAAACCAAGAACACAAATATTCAAAAGTGCATCACTAAACAAAGCAAAACATTTAGAGCTCAAACTACAAAACTTAACTTTATCACGCTGTAAAGCGTGAAATTGACTTGAACAGTGGATGAAGCAACAAAGGACAGTTTAAGCAGGGGTGGCAGATTGAGCAGCCAGCCTCTTCCTTGCCTCCTCGATGATGGTCAACTTAATTCCTTTACCTTTGGGTAGTGAAACCCACGGCTTAGTACCCTTACCTAGAGTGAACACATTTCCCAAACGTGTAGCAAATTCATGACCCTGTGAATCCTGAATGTGGAGGGTCTCAAAGCTACCCTTATGCTTCTCCCTGTTCTTAATAACACCAACACGTCCCCTGTTTCTACCTCCAGTCACCATCACAACATTCCCAACATCAAACTTGATGAAATCAACAATCTTATTAGATTCCAAGTCCAGCTTTATGGTATCGTTGGCCTTGATGAGAGGATCAGGATAGCGGATTGTTCTTCCATCGTAAGTGTTCAGGTATGGGATCCCCTTCTGACCAAACTGCACAGACCGGACCTTGCAAAGCTTAAACTGCAAATAGGAAGAATCTAACTCAATAAGAACATTATACAACCAATAAAGTTTACAAGGTTAGAAAATGAACCTAACAAAGATATACACCACAAACACACAACTTAAAATATTAATCTACCTTGGATTCCTCATCCCTGACTGAGTGAAGACGAAATCGGCCCTTAGTGTCGTAAAGAAGACGGAAGTTCTCATTAGTCTTCGGGATTGAAACAACATCTGTAAATAGAAACTAGCATTAGTCATTATCAAGGGTGAAGAAACAAGCCATACAGACGAAAGAAAGAGAATGTCACGTGAAAATTGAATTAACACTTTTATTTACAAACATACCACCTATCCATAGCTAAGTTGTTCGGACTCCAAAAATGTTGTCGCACCCGTGTCAGATCCTCATAAATGCACTACTTTTGAAAGATCCGACACACACCCGATGACATTTTTGTGGAGTCCAAGCAACATAAATCCATAGTACTGCAGAAGTTCCAATTGATGTGACTTTCCCTACTTTAGAATGTTCCCTCGAAATATTTAACACAATTCTCTTTCTATACAATGTTAAGAAATCAAATTCAATCGATTGTTCAAAGAATTAAACTTTAATGTGATGTTTTATCTATCAAACTAACTTATCAACCAGTATTTCAGTATATTCTTTTCAAGCATTTACTTTATAACAAAAGACACATGTTTAGACTCTGTAAAAATCACATACCATTAATACAACATGAATTGACAGTTCATTAGAAAAGATACCAAAAACAGAAAAAAGTAGAAATAGAGCATTTACCCATGAAACCAGCAGGATATGTCTTATCTGTCCTTACTTTCCCATCAACCATAACTTGTCTTTGCATCAGAATTGAGATCACCTCTCGGTATGTTAGAGCATACTTCAACCTGTTTCGCATGATAATGACCAATGGCAAGCACTCTCTCGACTTGTGTGGCCCAGAGGATGGCTTGGGAGCCTATAGATCAAAAGACCAGAATTTTATTAGCCAAAGCAGCTCAAACCATCTCGAGTTACTTGGATAATACTCAAAGACAATTCACTTACAAATGCTCCACCAAGTTTATCAAGCATCCAATGCTTTGGGGCATTGAGCCTCTTCAGATGCTTCTTCAAACCTCTAGCCTGTAAATAAATGAAAGAAAGCGCAAGTATTTATATAAATTTTCTGTTGATATATCTTCAACATGCATTTTGTTTCTAAAAATGTAAAGGAACACCAAGTATACCATATGATGCATAACACAAAACCACTTAATGATCTAAGGATCAATAGACATGCGGTAAGGGACAGTTATAGCATCAGACCCACTGAATACCACTTGGAGAAAATGGCCAAAATCATCACAGAACTATAAAGTAAGCCATATAGATCATGTAAACGGCATTGTAGCAACCACGAAGAAACACTCCATCTTTCGCAAATACGTCATGAAAAGAGTACAACAACGAGACAGTAATGGAACTAAAATTTTTTATTAACTAACATTAAAAGAGATGTACATAACCAATACTCAATCCACAACTACAAGTAGAAACACTAAGCTTATTGCAACCGATCTGGGACCCTATAAGTTTTCAAGTCGCATCTCTATAGCAAAACTACAATACAAGTTTAACTATCAAACAAGTAGATTTGGACATCAATAAAATGAAACAAAAGATAACATAAATGACCCACAACAAAAAAAATGGAACAAACCCAATGTTCCTTTCATAAATTTGTTATATTTCCATCGACCCATTAATTAAAACATGTTTTTACATGATATAATCCATGAAAATAAACTGGCCTTCAAATTCTATGATATAATCCATGAAAAAAGTCGTACCAACAAAACTCAGCAAAGCATATAAGATTGATAAATAGATACATCACAATACATACAAAAAAAAAATTAATCAGTAAAGGTTAGAAGAACGAACCATTTTGTTGGTCTAAGAATTTCTCTGTATTTTTTTTTTTTTTTTTGCTGCTTCGATGAAGAAGACGAGAGAAGTACTAAAATCCTAATTTTTTTTTTGTTTTAACCTTGCAAGCGTATGGGCTATGGATAAATTGGGTTGGGCTTTTAATGGGTTACTAATTTGGGCCTCCACCTACAATAGTACTAGGAAAAGGGCAACTTTACATAGCAAATACAAAAGGAAAAATTGTATATATAATAGCAAACTAATAAACTAAAATAAATGGAGTAGCTAGGATTTGATTTAATTGTGCTCCATAGCAAACGTTAGCCAAAGTTTGTCAGGCGCCTCTCTCCCAAAAATCTCGCTCGCCACTCTCCCATTCTCGCTCGCCACTCTCCCTCTGCTTGCCTCTCTCGCTTTATACACAGAAGTGTATAAATTCTATTTCTGTTTTGTATAAAGCGAGAAAAAATTGTATATGCAAATGCAAAAACATATATCTTCGTGTTATACACTCAATTATACAATTTACAAACATTTTACTTTAATTAAATTGTAGACAAATACAAATTTTATATAAATATTGCGGAGAAAAAGGTTAACGAATTATACAATTGCAGTGAAATACAATTTTTATTAGCTTTATACTACAGAAGTGTATATATTGTGTTTCTGTTTTTGTATAAAGCTAGAGAAAAACATATATCTTCTTGCTATACACTTATAATTATGCAATATACATACATTTTAATTCGATTCGATTGTATGCAAAGCAAAATTTATAAAAATATTACAGCGAAATAGGCAGCGAATTATACAACTGTGCATTATACAATTGCAGTGAAATAGGATAGCGAATTATACGACTGCAGCGAAATAGGCCAACGAATTATACAATTTAAGCTAGCAAATTATACAATTGTATATGTATAGCGAATTATACAGTTTTATGTTTGCGATGGAGCGCAATTATGCATACTTTGCTATAGCATACAAATATGAATTTTTTATTTGCTATATGTGAAAATTGCCCAATATAAAATGGGAAAATTATATATAATGACAAACTAATAAATCAAATTAATTGTTATAACCAACCTTTGATTTAATTGTGTTCCGTAGCAAACTTTTTATCAGTCACCCCTCTCCCTCAAACTCTCGCTCGCCATTCTCCTCTCTCGCTCCATATCTCGCTCGCTTCCTCTCCCTTTTATACAAACACAAGTGTATATAAAATTTGTTTATATTTGTATAAAGCAGAGGAAATTGTACATATACATATATTTTTGTTCCCCTCTTCCAGATCTCGCTCGCCACTCTCCCTAATCTCGCTCGTCACCCTCGCCTCTCTCGCTATTACAAACAGAAGCGAAATGTATAAATTGTGTTTTTGTTTGTATAAAGCGAGAGAAAATTGTATATACACATGCAAATACATATATCTTCGTCCTATACACTTATAATTATATAATAAAAATACTTCCCTGCCCAATTTCTTTTGCCTTCCTCTCTTTCTCGTTTTATACAAATTCAAATTGTATATAATTTCTCTTTCTCGTTTTATACAATTTGATTCAATTGTATATTCCCTGCCCAAGTCTCTTTTGCCTTTCTCTCTTTCTCATTTTATACAAATTCAAATTGTATATAATTGTTCTATTCACTTATAATTATACAATTCGTTTTTATATAATTTTCAGCCCAAGTCTCTTTCTCTTTCTCGTTTTAGACAATTCGCTTCAATTGTATATGTATAGCGAAATATACAATTATATGTTTGCTATGGAGTGAAATTATGCAAACTTTGTTATAGCATACAAATATGAATTTTATATGAAAAATTACGTGAATTAGTACATTTTAATAAGGAAAAATTATATGAATAAATACATTTTTAAAGATAATTACTGATTTTAGCGACTTTTTTTTTGTTTATTATCATTTATAGCAATATTGTGATAAATATGTAATATGTATTAAGAGTAAATTATGTATGCAACATATTTGAATTATAATTGTTTTTGAAATATATTATGTTTGTTTGGTAAAAAATTGTCACATTGCATTATAAGTGTATTAAAATGTGTGATAAATGTATGATCCATCATTAAAACTTGTATTATATTTGAATAATAAATTTACCTTTGTAATATGTATTAAACTTGTATTATAAATGAATTAAAAATGATCAAATGAAAAGAAAATATTATTGCTATAAATATTAAATATCTTTTTATTATAATATATTTATGTAATTTTCCTTTTTAATAACTCTAGAATGAAGCTCCCTTTGAAAGGCCTTTAAAGATCTTACCTCAATAGAATGTGGTTTGCCAATAAAATGGGGGGCTTTAATTTTTATTGCTGATTCACTTGATCGAAATTGGAAAACTATCTGATTTGCAAATATTTTTTATTATTTTTTTATAGATAAAATAATTACATATTTCATATCAAATCTTAAGTTGAATATATTTAGGTATATGTATTTTTACTATTAGATACATTTTGAAATACAAATATATGAATATAGAGATGAGAAAGAGAGAGAGAGAAGAGGAAGACGAGTGTGACCCAAATACATGTAAATCATACTAAATATTTATTTTGAAAATATAGACACACACAGAGGTGAGCAAGAGAGGATAGAGACGAGCAAAAGAGTAAGGGGTCGTCGGTAGAGTGTATTAAGAAAATAATGTCATCATTTACTTAATGTATTATTAGTACCTTGTTTGGTACACTTTTCTAACCTATGCATAACTAATACCATCTATTTTTATGCATTAGTAATGCAATAAGTTCTAATGCACACATTAAAATTAATAAAGACACAATTGCCCTCAAAAATATTTTTTACATCCTTTCCATTATATTTGCTGAGGGTATTTTTGTATACAATTATTTTTTCTAGAAAAACTATGTAATGCATAAACACCAAACCAAACATTGTATAAAAGAAATCTTATCATACTAATGCAAGCCTAACTAATATAAGCGAATCAATTTCAATACAATATATCTAAAACAAATTACACCTAAGTTTGATCCACATGAATCTGAAAGACTTGTATTTGAATGTAGAGAGAGGAGGGAGACGAGTGTGACTCAAATATATGCGAATCATACTAGATATATATTTTGAAAATATAAACACACACAGAGGTGAACAAGAAAGGATAGAGACGAGCAAAAGAGTAAGGGGTCGTTTGTAGAGTGTATTAGAGAAAATAATGTTTGCATTTACTTGATGTATTATTAGTACCTTGTTTGGTACACTTTTCTAACCTATGCATAACTAATACCATCTATTTTTTATGCATAAGTAATGCAATGAGTTCTAATGCACACATTAAAATTAATAAAGACACAACTGCCCTCAAAAACATTTTTTACATCCTTTCCATTATATTTGCTGAGGGTATTTTTGTAAACAAATATTTTTTTCTAGAAAAACTATGTAAATGCATAAACACCAAATCAAACATTGCATAAAAGAAATCTTATCATACTAATGCAAGCCTAGCTAATATAAGTGAATCAATTTTGATACAATATATCTAAAACACATTACACCTAATTTTGATCCACATGAATCTGAAAGACTTGTATTTGAATTTGCCAGATACATGTATGTATGTCGAAATAAAAATTTGATACGAACAATAATTTCACAAATCCATTAGAAGAAATATAATTAAACCATAAATTAGTGAAATTTATATAGATAATTTTTATTTTCAATACAAATTATGTATTATCAAATTGACAAGACATAAAATTGGAGAACTTTTTCCTATTTTGCTTTATTCAGCAAAAGTTTCCTTTTTAAGGATTTATTTTTTGCTCGATATAATATTTACTTTATATAATTATTTTCAAAGCCTATGGTATGTATCATTTTAGAAAAATATATAATTTATCTGCACTCAAACTAGCTTCTGTTCTCGCCCCAATATACGTGTAGAAAAATATATTGATAAATATAAATTTTTATTAATTTGTTTCTTTCTATCTTTGGATTGTAAATTTAACGAATTCAGTAATAAATTTTATTATAATAGTGCATTCACTCTCCTCGTATTTAATACAACATAAATATAAATATATTTTTTTGAATAATAAATAAATATAGTGTTAAATATTTTTTAGAAGGTTCTTTGCCACTACTTTTCAAGGGTCCAAAACTAATACAAACCATAGCGTGTAGAGTTGCCAGCCTAGTTAATATCATATATGGGTCATAGAAATATTTGGACCTTTTTGATGATATGTACCTAATAACTTTATCTTTTTAAAAGTAGAAAATCATGCATTATGCATATTTTATGCATTAAATATACAATATATTGCATTATTGTGTGTTGTCTTATATTTCTCTTTTTTTTTTGTAAGCTAATAAACATTATATTTTGTTTTTCATGATTCAAATATGTACATTTGATTCAAACTCTACATTTCCCAAGTTGTTAGAGGTTTATTTTTCAAAATAATAATAATAATAATAATAATAATTTAAATAGTTTATAGTGATTATAGATATGAAGTTGATTCCTCAGTTGGTCATTCAATAGTAATATTTAATATAATTTTAGAAAGTCACTTCTTTGTCGAAGCAAATTAAAACTAAAAAAAAGTATGATTTTGTGCCACTTGTAGCTATTTATTATGATGTTTTTTCTAAATGACCAGAAAATTTGGCCAGAAATTTTTTAAAATTATAGTATCTTTTTTATTTTAAAATAAACTGATCTTTTTTTCATTTTTAGTTAAAACTTCTTAAAGTAGAAGGGTGAAAATGTTCAAAAAAAAATAAAATAACATAGGTAAATTATCATTCTGGTCAAATTGTGACCAAATTTTTTGGCCAAAAAGGGATTTTTCCTTACAAAATTTATTTTCAAAAATCTTTTTTTTTTCCAATCATTATCTTGGTGGATCCTCTAATTTCTTCAAAATTAACTTCATTTTTTTGCACAAATTCATGCCACACAAAAAATTGTAATACCTAGGAGAAAACATGGGATTTTGTATGGTGTTCCAATAAACATTAATATAGTTTTTAGCCAGGAAATAAGTAGTTGTGCTAGTGAAAGGAGGAGCAACATTTTAATTAAAAAGTGGACACTTTCACTTGTAATTCAATTAACTTATATAAAAAATGATATATAAGGTTTAACATTAAAAATAAATAAATAAAATAGTATTTTTAGTATGTTACACATACTTTAATTTTTAAATTTCGTGCTTAGTCAAGTTAAGACACGTAAAGTGAAAAAAACGAGGTGTAAAATTTTATTGATAAATTTTAGAAGAAAATCTATAATTTGAATGTTATGAATTTGTAACAATATCAAGTTAATATACAATATAGAATATTCACCACCTTTTCATTTCATTATTTTGCCTTCGACACGCCTATTCCAGTCTAAACTTTGATACTTTTTATATTTCAAATATATGATATATATTTTTTATAATGATAACGGTGAGACTCAAACCTAGCTACAGTTTATCTTAAAATGTAGGTGTTTGTAACAAATTTTAAACATATGGAAAATAAATAAACCATACAAATAAATTATGAAGAAATATAATTTTATTGATTAAGATAGCGGGTACAATTCTGTTTATCCCTTGATTCTATTCTCTTAGGATTTATCCATGATTCGAGAGGACCATTAATGGCGTATTTCTCAAACTAGAATGATTTAGATTTGACCTCTCTATGTGAATAATCCATCAATTTGTGGAGTATTCGAGATCTTGATCTCTTTATGGAATTTTCGAGATGGAATTTAGTACCCTTTATATAGGCATAAACTAGGGTTTAGGGTTGAGTAGCCTCCAAGAATCCTTATCTGAATTGAACACAATTTGTAGAGTCCCAATTCGAATTGAACACATCTTATAGAGTCCTACAAAATTTCAATGTCTACAGTATGATTCTCGTTAAAACAAAATCATAACTTAACCTAAGTATCATTCAAATTAACTAAACAAGGTTTTAAAAAATATCTTATTGTACATATCTCTAACTAGCAAACACCAATTATCTTTCTAGGGGTCCAAAAATAATTTAATCCATTGTTTGGTGAGTATATTATTTCCAATGGGTCACACTGACATTTGGAATTTTTTGATAATTTTTAGGGCACCAAACTATTGATGGGCCATATAGTTTAACGTTAGTGTAGAATCTTATGGCATAATGCATATTTTACAATTATTAGCTCATGATTCTTTAATTTTATGCTGAGTTTCTATTTTTATATCATCATTTAATTTATATTTTTTTGGTGCAAAGTATTACCTTAGATATGTGTCGTCTGAAGTTATACTTGATACTTGATAGAATCAAACTTTGGAATAGTATCTGAAGTTATATATAGCTGAAGTTCAATCATTTTTATCTGCATTGACCATTTTTTTCTCGAAGCTTAGAGAAGAATAGTTGACCGGACTTCAAGTCATGGTTTTAGTTATTTTTTTTCGAAATCCACGTACATACGACTAAAATTCAAACAATAATAACTTACCTCAGCCACATATACCTAATCGTAGCTACATGAAACTATGATTTTTTACCCTCAATAAATAATTCATAGCCACACAAATACATATAACTTGTTTTAAATCACAAATCTTAATATTTTTTTTTCTTATCTAAAAACTTCGTGCCAAACTAAATAATTACGTCACATAAAAGGAAGTTATTATCATCAGTATTACGAAGCTTCGTAGCACTTAGGTTTTGGCACCGACCATACCAAAAATGAGTTGAATTAATTTTGTTTTTAAGAACACATGAGGTTTGCTGTGTAAGAGATTCTAAAATTGTTAAATTGAGTCTTAATTAATGATAAGAGTTAAATACGTAATTATTTTATTATTATTAAGACTAATTTTGTTTTTGATATTATAAGAGCCAAGGTAGAAGCTCTAATATAAGCATTCTAATTTATTTCGGAATTTTAAAATTTATGAGTTACATTCTAAATTATATATAATCTTTATCGTTTATTGAGATTTTAATAAATATATAGTACATATAAAAATATTTTTTTAATATAAATAAAAAGTTTTAAAATTCTATTGAATACATAACTTTAGCTTAAATGTGACACTAACTTTAATCATTTCGTACGTACTTGTATTATCATATGTTAGAAAATACTACGTATAAATTAATTATGAAGTGGTCCAAAGTCTAATTACTGCAAATATTATAATTATAAGAATAATTAACTGAATAAAAGTATAAAAACTATAATTAAATATTGTACGTACGGTATCACTATATTTTTAATCTTATTATGAAATTATAATTAGTTTGTTAAAAAAGTTTGATTATCTCTAGGTAATATTTAACTAATAAGACAATCGACCAGTATATTTATGAGACTTTATTGCTTGATTTTTAACCTAGATTTGTAATTAGAAAATTCACGATTTTACTTAAATTATGAAAAATAGTTTACAATATTTTGAACATAAATTTCAATTATGTGACCAAAAAGTTTGTCCCAAATTCACATAAAATAATTTGTATGTGCCTTTTGATATGTGTGTGGGGATCAAATGTAATAAAAATTAAAGTAAGAACATGTATTTTTCCTTCATTACTTGAGAAATATGTCTAATGCAAAACATGTATTTTTCCTTCATTAATTTAGTTTAAATATTGTTTATGAACTGCATCTAGAGATAATTGTACCATTTATAATAAACTAAATGTGTTTTTACACAAAACTTTTTTCTTAAGTTGAATTAATTAAGAGGATTGTGATATACACAAGTACATAGGTAAATTAAAGTTTAGACCACATCTCAACTTGTATTAGTTTGGGACCACTTCTTAATTTGTACTTTTTATTCTTTCGTACGTAAGGATTATGTCTAATTTTTTTTTTAAATGACTTCAGTTTTATCAGATATTGTCCATAAAAAGACCGACTTAAATTTAAAATTTAAAATTTATACACAAAAGTTGCAATTATTACGCCGAAAAAAGTACAAATCTATGAACTTAAAATGGTTATATTAATAAAGTTTCCAACTTGGTTTTGGTGTCAAGACAGACTAATCACATGTTGTAGTACTTAATAAGTCTAATTAAGGCTTAAGCACATCAATTTAATTCTACATGAACTCTATACATCATTAAGAGTCAATCTAAACTATTTAATTTATAATCTTTTGCATGGGAAACATCATGCACATTATTTTTGGTTAATTACTAACAATTCTTAAAAAAGAAAAGGAACTACTTAGGTAATTTGGTTCGCGAATAAAATTATCTCAAAATTATAGTGCTGGAATTATAATCTTGATTTAATTCATTCCACATATTCTGGTGAAATAAAATAACACCAACTTTGAGGTGAAAATTTATCTTTGTTAATTAATCGTTATATCTTTAACCAAATTAAACAAAGTACTCTCTTTGTTTCATTTCGTTTTACTTGCTCTTTGTATTAAAAAATAGACGTGTCATTTTACCTTTTCGATTCCCTTTTATCTGTTCACTATTCTTGAAGTAGTTTTTATATATCAAAAAAAGATTTTAAAAAAAAATTCACGTTTTACCTAGATATACTTACTTATTCGTCAAATTATTTTTTAAAAAGTAATGTTAAACATCGATTAACAGCTATAATGTGACAAAATAGTCATGTTAGTAATTATTTTCTTAATGAATGTGTCAAGTCTAAACGTGACAGAAAATTTCATTTTGTCTTTCGCATACCATCCTTAGTAATAAATAGTAGCTATTGTTGAATAATATCAAATTTAGTGTTTCGTAATATTATTAATAAGGTTGATTTAGTAACCATTCTTCTAATTAAAACTTTTTTAGGAGGTATCTGATCAACAAGGGTCAAGTAATATAATACAGATGAAATATTAATTTAATATTTAATCATTAATACTACACCTAATTATATATGCAATGAACCCAACGACCTCATAAAACCTTAATTAATCAGCTCATTTTAGCTGTAGTTGGTGCCCAAAACGTAAGTACTACGAAGCTACGTGCTAATCAATATTTAGAGGCATAATTAATTATCCACACGAACTAAAATCTAAATCTAGGTGGTGATAAATTAGATAGATTTAGGTAAATCATAGTTAGATTAATATAATTGGTTAGTATCACAAGTTTCCAAAATTCACACAAAAAAATATAAATAAATACATATTAGATGTCACACTTAAAATTTCTACAAATCACCTATCTGATTGGAATTGGTGTAATTACTAGGGTCGTAATTATCAGCCTAGTAATTACACTGTCTAGTAATTACATTGACATGTTTAATTGTCACAGTGTAATTACTTATGACACTAAATTAAATATTTAAGATATATATTCTTTTTTTGAAAATATATTAATTAATAACTATTTATGTAAATACTATTAAGAAAAAGTAATTGATTTATATTATTTCAAATTAATATATTCCAGTTGAATTGATGGTAACAATTAGAAGTATGAAGTTTCTACGAACATCATAAAATACATATTTCATAAAAAATAATATATAAATAAAATATCATAAATTATTAAATGTTTGATAAAAATATGATCTATCAAATCTAATTAAAAGTTGACGAGCAATGTAAATTTAATATTACTAAAACAAATGTAACTAAAAATATAACCTAAGTTATAAATTCAAAATAAAAAATATAACATAATACTCTTATAACAAGTTTCAACATAACAATAAAGATGATTTATTTTTACTTTTTCTTAATAAAGAAAATATAAGTTTATAACCTTATTTAACAATAAATTCTATTTTAATTTACAAATTAAAATACTGATAAATTATGATAATACGAAAATAAGCATGATATAAATAAATAAATAGTACAAAAAGATTAGTCATGTTTCATTTCCTTATGATAGGAGTTGCGTCTTATTTTCTTATGTAAATTGTACTTTATTAATTGCTCTTGTACATGTTTAGACTAGCTCCTTCGGGTAGTTTCTCAGTATTTTAAAGAAAAAAAACACATTTTCTTAAAAAGTTTTATTCTTCTCAAAGTTTATGAGCTTTGTAGTAAAAAATCTATTCAAACATTTTAATTGAATTTTATTTATATACACAATAATATAAATATTTTTATACAATTTTTACTATTGGTTGCCAATCTATTAATTCTTCTAATAATAAAAGATATATTTGTAATCTTTCTACAAGTAATCTAATTATATATATATATATATATATATATATATATATATATATATATATATATATATATATATATATATATATATATATATATATATATATATATATATATATATATATATATATATATATATATATATATATATATATATAATTGTTTTAATTTTTTTTTATTGGAGATGGGCTCGTAGCACTATGCCCATATAAACTCCTTAAAACCTAACGATTATTTTTGCGAATTTATCGGTTTGACAACAAATCCAATGATTAACTTTATTGAACAAAGTAATTAGATGGCTCTTGGACTAATTGAATGACTAATTTTTATGTTTTTAATTAATAATGGTTCAAATTGTCACAATTTGTGCAACTTCCATGTAGTACTTGATGTACTATTGTTTAAAACACAAGTCACCACTCACCACAACATTTGAGATTATTTTTTCTTTTAAAAAAAGGTGGGATGGGGGTGGGGATGGGATGGGATGCGTGTGGTAAGCTTCGACTGTTTGAATTCATACTGATAAGTCTTATATTAGGGCTAAAGTGGTTTAGTCTCTAGCTAATAAAGGCGATCTTGCACCAAATAGTGTTCGAACTTGTAAAAATGAAGAAATATTTGCAATTATATCACAACTTTTGTTTGATGTATATTAACATCAATTATACTAATTGAATAAATGAAAATTACTTTAGGGATTGTTTGGCGTGTGATAAAAAATAGATGGTGATGGGATAAAGAAAGTAGTGATGCGATAAAATTTATGTATCTTGTTTGGTTGACATGTTTGAAATAATTTATCTCACTATTTATATCACAGTGATCGAATAAGTTATTTCATATACATGGTGAGATAAATTATCCCAAGATAGCTAATCCAAATATAACTTATCGTGGAATAACATGTTCCCAACCAGAATAAGAAACATTCATATACTAAGATCATTCATAAGAGATAATTTTAAGTAAACTTTTATGATAAATACTAACTATACTAAAATATTAAACTTTTATTAAGCAGTTTTAATGCATTAAAGTTTCGTTATACATGAAAGAATAATAAGTGTCTATTAAACTATAATAGTAATATATAATTTTTTCCTTTTTACACTATAAATAGCACATAATTTAAAATTCAATGAAATATAGTGGTAACTATAGCTAGGTGAAACATGGGATTTTGTATGATTTTGCTACAACAATAATATTGAATTCAGCCATAAAAAAAGATGTAATGCTGGATAAAGGAGGTGCAACATTTGTTGTTTTCCCCCCTATTTTGAGAACCAATGTAAAAAAAAAAAAAGTGGACACTTTCACTTGTAATTGAAGGTGCAATTCTAAATCATGTATGATATGGTTCGAAGTAAAAATTACTGTTTTAACACTTTTTTTGTAAACATTATTTGATATTGGAAATGAATCATTCGACTATTTCAGATTCATATTTTATAGAGTATATTAATAAAAAAAAAAATTTACCAGAAATTTCTACATTCTCAAAATTCAAATTTAAAAGTTTTACTGAAAAGTTTTTTTTTTAAATCGTTGTTGATGCAGCGATTTTGCCGTTTTGGTTAATATAAAATTTTATATACCGTTTTGAAATTTGTATTAATATTTAATATCGTTTAGGCTCCGGACTCGAATTTTATTCATCCAATCACATTTTTTAATGATAGAAAACGTATCAACCACTAACAAACAATATTATGATTTCATGGCCAATCGAACGAAAATATAATATATCATAGGAAATAAAGGTTCACGTCTCATTAGTGATGCAAGAAAATTAAAGTGATTTGCTCTGATTGATTGGTTTGGGATTTAATAGATAAATATATTTAAGAGCTATAATTAAAAATAAATATTTAATAAATTAATCTTATTTAACTGCTAAATAAGATAAATAAATCTTGGATAAAGATCTCTCTATCTGTTAGAACCTGCACTATTCGAAGTATCTTTTCAACCTTCCTAATTTAATAAGGTGTGTGGCGGAATAAATATATTTTTTAATTTTTATTTAGGGTTATACGTTTAATTTTTGCGTGCAAATTTTTATTTACTTTTATAGTGTGCTTGGTTTGAAGGAATTTAATTTTTTCATATTTTATTGGTAATTTTTTATAAAAAATAATTAATTTTTAAAAAATAAGTTTTTTAAAAATAAAAAAAGGTTTTAGCGAAAGTAGAAAAAAATACGTTCTATTAGTGGCATTCTACATTGATACTTAACTACGTAATATACAATTAATTTTTTTGTATAATATTTTAGAAAATTTGCTTACAAATCGAACAAAAGTAAATAAATAACAAACACACTTATTTTTCTAAAAAAGAATTATTTTCATACCGATCGGATAGCATTTGCCCCTTAGTGATCCTTACACGTACAAATTTAAATTAACCGAAACTCAAATAAAAAAAAATATCTCACCATTTTACTCGAAGACCAAGATGCTCAAATTTTCAAACTGATCCCATCTTTAATCAGATTATTTGATTTCAATCTTTAATTAGAATTAAACCCTTTGGAATAATTTTCAAACGATTATTTATATTACAAATCGTCTTAACTTTTATTTTTAATTTTAAAAAAACGAGTATACTTCAGAGAACAGTTGCAGATTTTATTTTATTTATTTATTTAAAAAGAAGTTATTTATTTATTGTTAAGAAAAAGAAGATATATTTTTTTTTTTAAAAAAAAAGATATTTATTTTTTTCCTTTTTCCGTACCTAATGACTGACTGCAGAGTTGTAATGCCTATATTCACGGTGACTTGCAGTTGGGATCCATTGAATGTTATTAACACTTGGATTAATTTAATTTATTAAACTAATCTTTTTCCTCCTAAAATTATAAATTCCATAAATATCCCTATTAGGGCATAGACGGATTCAAAATGTGAAGTTTTTGTATTATTAGTTATTACGAGAAATATCAAGCAATCGGAAATTAAAAATCGTAACTTATGATACAAATTTGTATTTTTCTAATACTTTGACAAATTAATTTATGCATATTTGGTAGGTCAATAAGCATATATACACGCTTTGATATGTTTATTAGGTATAGTAGGTGCTAAATTTGGTAATTTAAGTAGAGTTCCAAGTTATATGTACCTTAAATTATTTACAAATTAGTTTGGTTACTTAAAAGGCATTTACATATAACTTATGTTGTAAACTTTTTAAAATTTTTATTTTGTTAGATAAGGATAGTCCTACTCGTTATTCTTCTGGTGTGTATTAGGTAAATTTTGTTTTAATATAATAGTCCACAAATTATATAGGAGAGCTAAAATGTATTAAGATAACCCCTTATTATTCAAATTATTTATTTATATTAAATAAAAGAAAACAATAAATAATCATCCATGTCTAAGGGTTCAATCGAATCCAACCGTTTTTATTCAAATTATATATTTAGGTTAAACTTTACTGAATATATATACACAAATTAAATTTAGAAAGTGGATATTTAACATTTCAAATCGTCATCCTATAAAATTCAGAATGCATAAATTTAAATTTTTGACTGCCTCAAATTATATATTTAGGTTAAACTTTACTGAATATATATACACACAAAATAAATTTAAAAAGTGGATGTTTAACATTTCAAATCGTCATCCTATAAAATTTAGAATGCATAAATTTAAATTTTTGACTTCGCCTCAAATTATATATTTAGGTTAAACTTTACTGAATATATACACACAAATTAAATCTAGAAAGTGGACATTAACATTTTAAATCGTCATCCTATAAAATTTAGAATACATAAATTTAAATTTTTTACTTCGCCTCAAATTATATATTTAGGTTAAATTTCACTGAATATATACACACAAATTAAATCTAGAAAGTGGATATTTAACATTTCAAATCGTCATCCTATAAAACTCAGAATGCATAAACTTATATTTTTGACTTCCAGGTAGTTATTCCTCAAATTATAGTTAAATTAAATTATTTCTAAAGGGGTATTTTTGTCATTTCATTAGGCATTATTGTTTGTCCACACATGAGTATGATTGTTGCTATATAACATGCCCCTTTCCAATCCAATCAACTCAATGTTATCACATTCAAAAAAAGAAATTCATTCATTATATTTTTTTCTCTTATCAACAAAAACTTTGATTTGATTAATTTCATCAAAAATTATGGGAAATAGTTTAAGGTGTTGTTTGGCTTGTGTTCTTCCTTGTGGTGCACTTGATTTAATTCGTATTGTACATTTAAATGGTCATGTTGAAGAAATTACAAGTCCAATCACAGCCTATGAAGTTTTAAAAAATTACCCTAATCATGTCTTGAGTAAACCATGCTCTCAAGGTACAATGGCTCGCCGGATTCTGATCTTATCGCCGGAATCCGAGCTCAAAAGGGGTAGTATATACTTCTTAATTCCCGCATCTTCTGTCCCAGAGAAGAAAAAAAAATCCGGGATCACATCCTCCTCAATCAACAGACTACCAAAAAATAATAATAAGAAATGCCACGTCACCATCAACGATGGTGATCGCGATTTTTCGAGTGATAGTACAATGCCAAAATTAAAGAAGTCATCGTCTCACCGGAGGAGTAAGAGCGGCAAGGTGGTTGTGTGGAGACCTCATCTCACCACTATCTCTGAAGACTAAAGTTTTTTTTTTTTAAAAAAAAAAAAAATCTTTTTTCTTGTTTTTATTATTATTTTTTTTACTTTTTATTATTTGTAGATAATTTTTATTTTTATTTATTTTCCATCTGCATTTAATAGTAGCAGATTTGGATTGAAAGGGGGATATTATAAGCCCAATGAAATTTATGAGAGAGAGATTGGAGAGTGCTTATGGAAGTTGTACTCAAAGATGAGGAGATTGTACTTTAAACTCTCTTTCAAAAAAATGGAAGAGGGTGAAAAGTATTGTTTTTTTTTGTTTTTTTCCTCTTTCTTGTAAATTTTTGGGGCTTCACAATATGAACTTTTTATAATGTTATACAAGAGTTTCCTCCTTTTGAGAAATTAATTCAAGCTTTAATATATACAACTTGTGTTATGTGTATATGTTTGATATGCTATTTCGTCTTTAATTTCTCTAAGGTATAATTTTGATGTATATATATATTGGGACTTTCAAAATCTAGACTAACGTCAACGTCGTATAAAGTTTAAAATTTCAACACTGATAATGGTGGATTTCTGCCAAGTTCACAAGCGAACACATTTTGATTGTTCTAATTTCTTGGTCCTAAGTCCCTAAGCTAAACATAAAGTCGGTTTTAAGTTAGATTTGAAATAAAAAGCAAAATTTTGTTGCGCAAAATGACAAATCTAGAATCTACATATTGTGATTTTGAACTGAAAGGATATTAAGTTCTAAAATAATCTATATTTACCTTTGTTCATACCCTTTTTAACATATTTATCATTTCGACACAGATATATTGAATATTTCACACATATTTATCATTTCAACACTGATATATTGAATTTCTAACATAACTCATAAGCGAACGCATTTTCTATCTGTAACTCTCTATGTGTAATATTCTCTTCATATTTTTTTTTTGGGGGGGGGAGGGGGGGTTGTGTGTGTGCATGATATGAAGAATTTAAACTAGTAACATGGTTTGAAATACTTAATTAATATCACTAATTGTCAAATTATATCAATCATAATTAAGTAGGGGGGATTTACATTATTTTATGATTTGGATGATCTGGAAATAATTAGTTATGTAGTCGTGTCACGGGCACCTATGTAGGCCAAATGGGGGAATTAAAACCATGGAACTATTCAATGTTCTCTTTTTCTTTAATCCTATCAAATTTAATTAATAATTTAGTTGTCATTTAATTAATAAAATAGGTTTACTTCAATGATTGTTTTGTTAGTTAGCTTAGTAAACAATTTCCTTCTTAATTACCTTTAATGTAAAGCAATTAGTTTTTATTAATTTCTTGGTTTCTCATCTGATATTCGATATTTATATTGAAGTCTGATTAAGTCTGAATTCAGGTCGAAAAATCTTATATTGAGAGGTAGAACATTCTCTGACAAACGCAATTCTATATATACAAAATCGTAACGGCAAACTCGAAACCTATAATTAAAAATAAAGGAATATTTCATCACGATCCTGATCGATAAAACAATTAGTTATATACAAAAGAAGAAGTTAATTAATTTAATCTTTAGTAATCATAGTGTCATTAATAAGCATGTGTAATGTTGGTCAAAGTGATAACCAGCTGCGATGGCTTACGCTAAAGACTTATATCTATGAATAATTAACATAAACATAAATGGCTAAATGTTAAAGATTTTATATTATGTTAATATTTAATATATCATCTTATTTTATATATAATATTGAATTGTTTAGTACATGTATTAAATTATTTTGAGATTATAATTTTGATATTATAATTTTTGAATTAATTTATCTCATCCGGAAGATAAGATAAATGATTTAAATACAATAATGTAATATGAATATTTATAATCAACACTTAATATAAATGCCGCTAAAGATTTTAGCAACTCTGTATGTATCGACAATAACTCAATTATCATTAAAAGAAAAATCTATTGCCACTAGAAAAAATTTATTGCTTTTGTAGACTCTAAATTTGACTATTGCTACGTATATCGTTATTTAGTATTAAAGGATAATATAAGAAAAATACTAATAATAATATTCTCTTAATTTACTAAAATGGACAAGTAAAATGAAAAATCAATTTTCAATATAGAAGCTAAATAAAATGATCAAATAAATGGAATATAACACATGGTAAATAATTTGTTATAACAAGTTAAACAATATTAATATGATTTTTTTATTTAAAAAAATTGATTAATAGCCACTCATTAAAAATATAAGCATTATACTATATATTATATTATATATATACACGTTTGTTAAATACATTGACAATTTCCTTCTTACTTATAAAGTAAATCAAATACTAGTTATTTAAAAAGGAGGTTAATTTATCTATAGCTAGCAATTATATTGTCAAATTAACAACAATGTGTAATGTTACTCAAAGTGATATCTTAGCTTTTGTAGCTTGTGTGAGATAATTACTTTAGTTTTTTGCAATAAAGGTGTTATTTATTATCGATTGTAAAATCAAAAGTTATATTAAAATAATAAAAAATATAAATTATATATCTTACTTGTATATGTCATGCTTGAATCGATGGTAGTTCAAACTTTATAGCCTTATCTTTTATTATATTTTTTATTTTTATTTGAAAAGTCTATTATAAAGTGTAATATATGGAGTAGGAATAAATACAAAATAATTGAAGATGGGACAAAAACGGTGCAAAATAATTGAACCGTACACTAATATACATGCATGTATGTATACTTCCAAAATTAGGTCCATGTTACAACCAAATAATTATTATAATATTACTATTATTATAAGATAATAATAATAATAATAATAATTAGAAAATTACAAAAATAGCTGGCAAAATACCAATTAACTAAATAATATGTCTCAGATCTCACATGATTCCCCACCCTCAATTCGGTGAGATTATTGATATTTTTTTCGTTTTAATTGACGTGATAGTCAATCAAAAAAGTTTAAATTAAAATTTTAGTTGTATTTTTAAAATATTTAAATTTTAAATTATTTAGTATGATTTATTATATTTTTATAAAATTTTCTAATATATTAATATTATTAGAAAGAGGTTAGTTATTTTATTCAATATCATGATCAAGATAAAATCTGTTTGTATGTTTTAAAATATTTTAAATTTTAATTATTTACTCTGATTTATAATATATTTACAAATTTTTCAAAAATATTAATTTTATTACAAAAAAGTTAGTATTTTATATGCTATTTCATAATAAAATTTCAATATCACATAAATTAAAATAAAAAAATATGATATTATTAATAATTAAAAAGAATCGATTTATTTCTTTGCAAACATATTTACTCGATCACAGATATTTTTAGAAAAAAATCTAACAGAAAGAATTAGCAAATAGTCAATTTAAAAAGAATTTATCATCAAATTTATATGCAGTGCGCACGAACATATTATTGTGTTTGTATTTTTTTTTATAGATAAATAACACTTTTGGTCCTCAGTCACTAATAAGTTTTTATTTTGGTCCTTGTATTATTTATTAACTATATTTAACTTTCAATTAACTAAAATATGTGTTTTAATCCCACGTAAGAAATATGTTATATTTATTAGACCATTTTTATAACTATATTTACCTTAAATATAAATTAACAATATAAATTTAACATAACATATAATAGTTAAATAATCTAATACTTAATAATTCGTTAAATTTATGGAGATACATCGATAGAAGAATAAAAAATACGCATATCAATCAAATAAAGATTACATATGTTCAACTTCAAAAGTCGCAAGGACCAAATTATTAATTTGTTGACATTTGAGGGACTAAAAATGCTAAGTTTCCTTCGTGTGGGTGGGTGGATTGCTAGAATTATTATAAACTATTTTTTTTATTGTGTATTGTAATTTAATTTCGTATTCGAAGAAAAAATTTTGTCATCTACAATAAGTTTTACAAGAATATTAGTGAAACATAAATAAATTTGATTATCAAAATAATAATTATAAATTAGTCATTGAAACAAAAAAAAAAGTCAAAAACAATATGTTTGACGATAATTAAATTTATTCATATGGGATTATATTTTTTAGAAAAAAATAATTAAAATTTAGATTAAAATTATTTTTTTTCCATTTCCGTTAGAGGAAAAGGGTATATGTGAGCCATTTGTTTACAAATAGGGGTATATATGAACCACTTTCATAACAATGGGTATATCAGCTCCAAATGAGAAAGTTAAGGGGTATATCAGACCCTTCTCCCTTGTTTTTATAGAACCTCATACGTAGTGTCTGAATCTATATAATGTTTGACTTGACACATCGAATAAGAAACAAAAAAGTATTTTTAAAATTTATTGTTTGAAATAAATGATATATTTATTTAACTATAAATCATCTTATCAAAGGTAAAATATAGATTTTAAACTTAAATAGTTATTAAATATAAAAATGTATCATTTTTTTCGCGACTAATTAAAAGAAAAGTATGTCATATAAACTGAGATATGAGAAGTATTTGTTGTTGTCATTCCAAGTATATTATGTATATATTATATGTATATCATATAGATTTACTTGTTATTTTTTGTAAGATAGATCATCCAATGACATTGAATTGTAATTCTTCAAGAAGTATAGTTGTATATTTTTATTGATTCCAAGAACTTTGGCAATATGATTATTAATAACCAAAAAGGAAGAATATATAAGTTGGGATTATAAAGATTTTGTAAACCTAAGTTCACGGCATTCATCCACAATTCACAACTCACCTCACACTTCCCAAGGAAATTAAGAACTTGGATTGACTCTCTTAATATATATGTGGGGATGTACATCTCTAGTAAATACTATTCTATACATTTTGTAAATCTTGACACTTGTATCATATCTTTGATAGGAGGAGTCAAAGAGGAGATTGTTCGAACGGTGATAAAGTCAGAAATTTTAATAAGGAGATTTATAAAGTAAATAATATAGAAATGTCAGATTAGTGAGGTTTGTTTTAGTTAGCAATTATCAGTCAAAAATTTTAATGAGGAGATTTACAAAGTTAATAATATAAAAGTTAATAATATAAGAATGTCAATAAGTGAGATATGTTAACAATTATTAGTATGATATGGTTCGAGTTCGGCGGATAAGTGAAAATATTATTAATTTAGAGTGGTATAGAAAAACGAATATGTAAGAATGTAACACTTGAAAACTATTTTTGTTTCATAAAAGTTGTTGAGTATATATACTTTATCTGTTGTTTTTGAGATTTAAATAATATAAACTTTGAACAACATTTTAAAATGTATAATTTTTTTTATCGTGTTAACATAAAAAGATTTGCAATTTATAGTATTTTTGAACTAGTTTTTAAATGTTTATATTTTAATGTGACGACACGAGTATGCGTAAATTTCCCACAAGCTACAATTACATTTTGACATTGCGTGCATGCATGTTAGCTTACTTGATATTTTTGAAGAGTCCAAGCAACGTAGATGTCTATTCAACTATAAGTTAATCCTTCTCAAATGTGTTAAGACTCTTTAGAATCTCTGACATGCACATGTCGTCATTTTTGAAGCGCTTGAGCAACTTAGGTCTATACTTTGAACGCATCCCTCGACACTTACGAAGAGTCCGATCAAACATAAATTTTATACAATTATAAGTTGATCCTTCTCAAATGTGTAGAGACTCTTCAGGATCATGGAGTCCCCATAACCTTGTTTGTTGCTGCACTACCAAAGCTGAACTCTCACTTTCAAGTACTGAGGCTGCAAGAACTCCTCCTACAACACCTAATTCACTATCCTCAGAAGGTCAATTCTATCTTATGTTGCTCGGACTCTTAAGAAATGTTATCAAAATATGTGTTCGATAATGCATTTGGAGTTGATGATCAAAGCAAAAGAGAAGGTGCATATCCAGAAAAGAACACAGAGAATCAAAGATTACCATTTCATTAATCAAACTACCATTGATGTACAAAAATCCCAATATCTCTAAGAGAAGAATACAATTCCAAACATTGTGTATATGTCTTATCATATCTTTTACTATTATAATGACATTTAAGAAACAACTCATCAATTAAACAAATTGCACCATTCTCAATCAACTTTTCTATCAAATGAAACTCACTCCCTTTCACATCCATTTTCACAACCAAATAATCCCTTTCATCATCAACCAAACTCATCAACCATTCACCAAAATCGAACCCCACAATCTTATTCGAATCCCATATGAAATCCAACGACGATTGTGCTGATTGTACTCTCCCCAGCCCTCGACCCTTCTCTACGTTCTTCCTAGTTTGAACCCTACCTATCTCAAAGAACAACGTCTCGTTCCTCAACCAAGCTACATAGGGCAAAAGATTCACACCCTTTCGTTTATACTCGTCGTGGTATCCCCTATCACCCTCAATCGCGTAGACCTCAAACGTCTTGTTCTGTTTCGGATACTGGTTCTTAAACCAACTACCAATGCTTGAACTATAACTCCTTGCTCCAACATCTACATAAATGTACCTTTTCTTGAAGCTAATATCAACCATGGAAGACAAATACTTCACATTTCTCAATTGTATCCATGGTTTCAATGGCTCGTTTAGGACTAACGACTCTGCTTTACGAATTAATTCCCTTTTATAATAAGGGGTATAACAGTAATTTTTTGATTTCTCGAAATCAACACATGTATTTTTCGTGATCATAGGTTCGAATAGTGTCACCTTTTTGAAAATTACTTGGCGTATCGGAGGCTGGGAAGTTGCGAAACTGTCAATTTCAATGGAGCTGATCAATTTGAAGGAAGTGAACAATTGAATCAACGAATGGAGACTGTAATCGTCTTTCGATATAGTGTGAATGACGAAAATACCCCCAGGCTTCATTGTTCTAGAAACTTCGGTAGCGAATTCCGCTGGTTTTGATGATCGGTCGAGTACTCCGTTTCCGGCGAACTCGAAATGGAAAGTGTTGTCATCGAACGGCTGGTGATGACCGTAACCGTATCGAATCAACGGCGGAGATGGTTTGTGGAAAATGCCGATGGAATCTATGACTCCGACGTCGATCAATGCTTCTACGTCTTGGCCAGTGAGGGTTTCGATACACAGAGAGTGAGAGTTGGGCGAGAGGAAGCCATCGGCGATGAGATCTTCGAAAACAGAGTAGTAGTAGTTCCGGATATCGGTGCCGGAATCCGGTAAATCAATGGAATTAGGATTTGAACCGGCGATCTTGAGAGTTAGAGTTTCCGGCAAGAAGCAGAGGTCGCCGGAGTTACATGATTTGCCTTTGACGGTGAATATGTATGCGAAACGAGCGAGGAAAACGAGAACCATGAAAGAGACGAGTCGCACCAGAATATTTCCCAGAAAGTTTAGCTTAAGTGTGAACGCCGCCATTGAAGGAGCTTGATTTTGGCGCCAAATGAATATTCTGAAAATGAAATGTATTGGGCTTTTTTTTGCGGGTTAGAAACCCATTATAAGCATTCAATTTGGGCCTCAATGTGTTCGCTCAAATTCGTTGTATCAATGTATATAGTAGCGATGAATACAATCAATATAGATAGTTTATATATGTCAATTATAAAATTTTACTAGTTTATACATATGTTACGCTTAATTTAGTTGTCTTGATGATTAAAATCGTGTTGGATATAGTCACAGCAAGATGTATCCGCGCGCTCAAGAAGATACAAATTTATACATACAATATACAATCGTCTGTTATTAAAGATATATATAATATGTTTCGCTTAATTTCGTTGTCTTGATGATTAAAGTCGTGTTGGATAGAGTCACAACAAGATGTATCCGCGTGCTCAAGAAGATACAAATTTATACATACAATATACAATCGTCTATTATTGAAGATATATATATATATATATGATATAGGGATCACTACAAAAATGTCTTAAAGATTTAAGCTATTCCTTATCATCCAACGAATTATAGTGATATTACACACTAAAAAAAAGAGAAGAAAATGAGTCAAATCTATATATACAACAATAATTAATTTTTAATTATGAGTTGTAAGTGCTTTAATTTTTGTCCTACAGAAACACCACTTGATAGAACATAATATTCGGTTTGCTTTTCTCTCACTCTAATGGTAAAAGAAATAACTATCCGAAATGAATATAGTTTGAACTTAATTAGAAATTAATAGTTATAATTTATTTCATTACAATTCATAGTTGTATGTTAGAAGGAGGAGAGAGACGGAAAAGATTGAAAGAGGAGAGAGAAAGTCGAGCGAGATCTAGAGAAAGAACAATTGTATCACAAGAAGAACAAAGTGACCCAAATCAAAACATAGAGTTACTTTTAATACAAATAAATTGTATCAATTGTATCAATTGTATTGACGAATATAATTTGTACCAATAAATACAATTACATCAATGTTATATTTCATAACAAATTGTATTTTGTGTTCATGTGTATTTGTATTCATCTATTACCTTGTGTATATGTATTTATATTTGTATATGTTACCATTTGTTTCCTCGAGAAAATTACCAATTGTATTTGTATCATTGAAATAATGTCATTTGTACTTTTGAATTATAGACAAGAATCTATATCATAAAATATCTCATTTGTATTTGTATCACTGAAATGAATATTTCATTAAGTGTTACCATTTGAATATGTATCATTGCCACATGATCTGTATACAATTGTATCATGTCAATTGCAAAGAGAGAGGAGAGACTAGCGATAGAGGGCGGAGAGAGAGGCGAGAAACGAGAGAGGGCATAAAGGAGAAAAGAATTGCTATAAAATTTTAACTAAAGCTATATGTTTTAGTTCATTTAAAATATAATTTTGTATCGCTGGCTAATGCATAAAAATATTTGAATAAAATTAGGTAGTATAGTTTGCCCATTAAAATAATTATATATATACTATAAAACAATATATAGTTTTTACATATTGAACTTGCAGATAATGTAGTTATTTTAATTGATCGATCAAATATATAACTCGGAGGCTGTTCATATTTTTGGTCTTTTTGTTGATTCTCTATTGACATTTTTATTTATAATTACTGAATTTGAAATAATAATATCATAAAAGCTATTTTCAATTAAGACTGGACAACGGATCAGAATGGGACCATCGGATTGGAACGAATTGGTATCGGACCGGAACAAGATGATTTGACCGGTTCGTTGATCGGTAGCGGGATGGACCAGATTGAAATTATCGGGACGAATACTCGGTTCCGTCCCATCCCACTATATACCGGGATGAAATCGGAACGGATCGGAATGGAACGGGATGGAATAAACGGGATGACACATCTAGTTATTTCAAAAAATGATTTTTTTGAATTATGAAAATATGAAAAAAAAGAAGAAGATATTTTTCTAAGTTTAAATTAATAGTTTTTAAATTTATAATGTAATTTTTTACTTAAGTTATTTTAAAAATATTTTTTATAAAAATTTTACTAATTAAGTTTGCAAGTTAATTTCAATTAAGTTTTCAAGATTTAAATCTTTTGAAGTTCATAAGTTATTACTTATTATTTATTGATATGTTATAATTTATAAGTAATATTTATAACTTGTAATTTAAATAAATTAAATTTATAATTTTAGAAAATTAAATAAAAATAAGGATAAAACAATTACACAAATTAAAAAAGTATCAATTTAATTTATTTAAATTTGTATTACAAATTACAATTTCAATTTACAACTATTAGTAGAGTGCATAGTTTACGCAACCACCTTCTAGGAATAGTTTTGTTTCAATTAAGTTTCGAATGTAATACTAATGTAATACTAATAGGATGTAGTTGGATTACTTGGGTAGTATCTATTATTTGATATAAAATATATATTATAATTTATAAATATATAATATAAATTAATTAAGAAATATATAATATAAATTAACTAATAAATATTAATTAATCGGAATCGGACCACAACCAAACCGGATCGGACTGAAACCGAAATAAATCGGGATAAACCGGTACCGGTGTTCCGTTCCATTCCATGTCCCGGTTCAGGATGTCCCGTTCCGTTCCATACGCAACCGAACTGGGACGAACCAAAACGAAGCGGAATAATTATTTCGATCAAAGATTATTTTAAGTGATATAATTAATATTGATAGAAATATATATGCTATTTTCTCCATTTTCAAATATCTTTCATTTTAGAAATAAAAAAAATAACTATCATTTAGAAATTCAAGATTAAAAAAAATTGTATTTTCTACACCCAAAATAATTAAGTGTCTGCTTCAGCAAAAAAAAAGTAATAACTAAGTAATTATTAGTATTTATTTTCACTTATATCATCGTATATTAAAGAAATATTTCCTTTTTATAATTCTCAAAATAAACATCTAACTAATAGGAATAATTTAGTAAATAACACCTTATATAAAAATTTTGAATAAGCTTAATATAAACTAAAACAGCACTTGTTTTTGAACCGATAAAGCAAATTGCTAAGATTAATCTTAATAATTAAAATATATGGTATTATTGGATGATCCAGGAATTTATTAATTATTTGACTTATCTGAAAATATTCGTATTAGAGCTGTATTAAATTAATTGTTATAATTTTATGTGAATAAAATCTCAGTACGTAAAAATAAGTTTTTTTTTTTAATTCCGTAAAAAAGGATCATTCAAATTCTATACTTGTGTAGAAAAAACAATTATTTGATATATATAGCAATAAGCAAAATAATTGCAATTCAAAAATTAAAACTCATAAAATAAAATCCTAACGCCAGTGTGATAGCAAAATTCATTGCATTAATTACTTAAGTTTGCAAAACTAATTTTATTAGCCTTGTTTTACACGCCAATTAAGAAATATTAGTTAGGAGAAAAATTCGATTATTTTAACCTTATTTGTATTTATGCTGTAATCTCTTAAAGCTAAATGTTTTTTTCTTAATATATGAGTCGACTACTTAAATAAGTGTGCAATTTCTGTTGAATCCATCCCATTGTTTTTGTCAACTTTAGCTATTCAATTGGTACAAGCAATTGTTAAAAAGGAATAGTAATTGGAGTTGAAAAGAAAAGATTTGATAGTTGGCAAATTGGTAAGATTTGCAATCATTCTTGACTTTGAAAGATTTGGTAGTTGGCAAATTGGTAAGATTTGCAACCATTCTTGACTTTGCTATGTTTACATATGTCATTAGTGACATAGGCATGGTTTTATCCTTCTATAAATAGAGCATTCTTGCTCATTTGTAGAACACACCAAGTTAGAGTGAAAAACCATTTTGAGAGCAAAGTGAGGTATTCCATAGACTATACAAAAATAGTCTGTGAAGAAAAATAGAGTGTGAGCGATATTTAGTAAGACGGAAACCAAAAGAGTGTTGTTCCTTTTGAGTGTGTAGTAGTCACTTTGAGTGTTGTATTCGTGACTACACAGTGTAAAATTCCTTACTATAGTAATATCAGTTGCTCCTCTTGTTCCGTGGTTTTTTCCCTTATTCAGAAGGGTTTCCACGTAAAATTCTTGGTGTCGTTATTTTCCCATTTTATTTCATTACTTTTACCATATATACTTTTGTGTTTGTCCGCGTTTTCCCAACAAACTGGTATCAGAGCCAAGGTTTTATCTGAGTATGCTCTGTGGTTGCAGCACAGTCTGAACTTCCACATCAGAAAAGATTTACTTTGATTTGCGATAACTATATTTTTTGGGGAAAACAATGGAAGCCAACACAAGTAGAATGGTTACTTTGAATGGTGTTAATTATGCCATTTGGAAGGGGAAAATGGAAGATCTGCTTTATGTCAAGAATTTTTATAAACCAGTATTTACCACTGTAAAGCCTGATAAAATGACAGATGAAGAGTGGAATCTGTTGCATAGACAGGTTTGTGGATTCATTAGGCAATGGGTCGACGATAATGTGTTGAACCATATTTCTGGGGAAACACATGCTCGAACCCTATGGGAGCATCTTGAAAGTTTGTATGCTCGAAAGACTGGCAACAACAAAATGTTCTTAATAAAGCAGATGTTGAGTTTGAAGTATCATGATGGTTCTCCAATGACAGACCATCTGAATAATTTTCAGGGGATTATGAACCAATTATCTGCTATGGGCATCAAATTTGATGAAGAAATTCAAGGCTTGCTTCTACTTGGTTCCCTACCAGATTCTTGGGAAACATTTAGAACGTCATTGTCAAATTCTGCTCCGGATGGTGTGATCTCTATGGATTCCGCCAAGAGCAGTGTCTTGAACGAAGAGATGAGAAGAAAAACTCAAGGTTTCTCTTCGTCGGATGTCCTGATAACTGGCCCCAGGGGGAGAAATAAAACTCGTGGTTCTCAGCATAGAGAACAAAATAGGAGCAAATCCAAAGGCAGACTTAAGGATATTGAGTGCTATCATTGTGGCATGAAAGGGCACACAAAGAAGTTCTGCAAAAAAGTTGAAGAGGGAGAACAATAACAAAGAGGAAACTAAACAAGATGGCAATGAAAATTGCCTAGCCACCGTCACCACCGAAGATCTTGTTACCGTTCTTGATGCAAACATGATAAATATTGCTTGTGATGAGTCAAGCTGGGTTGTGGACACTGGTGCCGCATCTCATGTGACATCAAGGAAGGATTTTTTCTCTTCCTACACTCCTGGTGATTTTGGAACCTTGAGTATGGGTAATGAGACTGTTTCTAGGGTGGTTGGTATTGGTACAATTTGTTTGGAAACTAGTGTTGGAACTAAACTAGTTTTGAACAATGTGAAACATGCTCCTGATGTTCGTCTGCACCTAATTTCTGTTGGTGTTTTAGATGATGAAGGATATGTTAGTACCAACGGTGATGGAAAATGGAAGCTCATTAAGGGTTCCTTGGTTGTGGCTCGTGGTAACAAACGTCGTGGTCTATACTGGACTACGGCCTCTGCTTGTGTTGATATGGTGAATGCAGTTGAGAGCGATAGCTCTTCAATATTATGGCACAAGAGGCTTAGCCACATTAGCGAGAAAGGACTTAATGTTCTAGCCAAGAAGAAATTATTGTCAAATTTCCAAAGTGCTAAATTAGAAAAATGTGAGCACTGCTTGGCTGGTAAACAAAATAGAGTTTCCTTTAAGTCCTACCCTCCTTCGAGAAAGACAGAGTTGCTTGAGTTAATGCACTCTGATTTATGTAGTCCAATGAAGACAAAGACATTGGGTGGTGCACTTTACTTTGTCACTTTCATTGATGATTGCTCGAGAAAACTCTGGGTCTATGTCATGAAGACTAAAGACCAAGTGTTAGGTGTCTTTAAGCAGTTTCAGGCTTCAGTTGAAAGAGAAACTGGAAAGAAACTGAAATGTATTCGTACTGATAATGGTGGTGAATATTGTGGACCATTTGACGAATACTGTAAGCATCAAGGTATTAGACACCAGAAGACTCCTCCCAAGACTCCTCAGCTTAATGGCTTGGCTGAGAGGATGAATAGGACCTTGATGGAAAGAGTTAGATGTTTGCTTTCTGAAGCAAAATTGCCGAACTCATTCTGGGGTGAGGCTTTATTGACCGCTGCACATGTTATTAATCTATCTCCTGCTGTTGCTTTGCAAAGTGATGTACCAAATAACGTTTGGTATGGAAAGGATGTTTCCTATGACCATTTGAGAGTATTTGGTTGCAAAGCTTTTGTACATGTGCCGAAAGATGAGAGGTCAAAATTAGATGCCAAGACAAGGCAATGCATCTTCATTGGATATGGCCTAGATGAATTTGGTTACAGGCTATATGATCCGATTGAAAAGAAACTTGTGAGAAGCCGTGATATTATTTTCATGGAGAATCAAACAATTGAAGATATTGACAAAGCGGAGAAGGTAGAATGTTCAAGTTTTGATGGTATAGTTCATCATGATGAAGTTCCTCACACAAGTGTGCATGATGTTGTTGGGTTTGATAATCATGGTGACGCCCAGAATCATGTATCGAATCAACATGTTGATGTTGATAATAACAATGATATTGTTATTGATGATCCTGTTGCTCATGAAGTTGTGGACGAATCAAATATTCCGCTTCGGAGGTCCACAAGACAGCGGTTTCCTTCCTCCCGTTATTCACCCAATGAGTATGTGTTACTCACTGACGGGGGAGAACCTGAATGTTATAAGGAGGCCATGGAAGATGAGCACAGGAATCAATGGATTGAAGCCATGCAAGACGAGATGAAGTCTTTGCATGAGAACCACACTTATGAGTTGGTAAAATTTCCCAAGGGCATGAGAGCTTTGAAGAACAAGTGGGTGTTCAAACTTAAAGTTGAAGAACACAACTTGAAGCCCAGGTACAAAGCTAGATTGGTTGTTAAGGGATTCAGTCAAAGGAAAGGTATTGACTTTGACGAAATATTTTCTCCTGTTGTGAAAATGTCCTCGATTCGCACAGTTCTAGGTTTGGCTGCTAGTTTTAATTTAGAGATTGAGCAGATGGATGTGAAGACTGCTTTCCTTCACGGTGACCTAGAAGAAGAGATTTATATGGAACAACCTGAGGGCTTCAAAGTAGATGGTAAAGAAAATTTTGTATGCAAACTAAAAAAGAGTCTCTATGGCCTAAAACAAGCTCCCAGACAGTGGTACAAAAAGTTTGAATCTGTCATGGGGGAGCAAGGCTATAAGAAGACTTCTTCAGATCATTGCGTATTTGTACAAAAAATTTCTGACAATGATTTCATCATCCTTTTGTTGTATGTGGATGATATGTTGATTGTGGGCAAGAATACTTTCAAGATTGACGAGCTGAAGAAAGAGTTGTGTAAGTCTTTTCTATGAAAGACTTGGGTCATGCCAAACAAATTTTGGGCATGAGAATTACTCGTCTTAGAGATGAAAGGAAGATTTATTTGTCCCAGAAGAAGTACATTAAACGCGTACTGGAGCGCTTAAATATGAAGAATGCGAAACCTGTGAGTATACCTCTTGCTGGTCATATGAAGTTGAGTAAGAAGATGTGTCCTACAACTAGGGAGGAAAAAGAGAACATGGCCAAAGTTCCATATTCCTCCGTCGTCGGAAGTCTGATGTATGCAATGGTGTGCACTAGATCTGATATTGCTCACGCAGTTGGTGTTGTCAGTAGATTTCTCGAACATCCAGGAAAAGAGCATTGGGAAGCTGTGAAATGGATACTCAGGTATCTTAGAGGAAGCTCAGATGAATGCTTGTGTTTTGGAGCATCAAATCCAATCTTGAAAGGCTATACAAATTCTGATATGGCAGGTAACCTTGATAACAGAAAATCCACTACTGGATATTTGTTTACTTTTTCAGGGGGAGCTATATCATGGCAGTCAAAGTTGCAGAAGTGTGTTGCACTATCTACAACTGAAGCTGAGTATATTGCGGCTACTGAAGCTGACAAGGAGATGATATAGCTAAAGCAATTTCTTCAAGAGCTTGGTTTGAATCAGATGGAGTATATTGTCTATTGTGACAGCCAGAGTGCAATAGACTTGAGCAAGAACTCCATGTACCATGCAAGAACAAAACACATTGACGTCAGATATCATTGGATCCGTGAGAAAGTGGAGAATGAATCATTTCACGTCAAAAAGATTCACACAAGTGAAAATCCTGCAGATATGCTGACCAAAATGATACCGAAAGACAAGTTCGAGTTATGCAAAGAACTTGTGGGTATGAGCTCTCTCTAAAGAAGTTGAAGATACCTTCTTCCAGTAAATGGGACTGGAGGGGGAGATTTGTTGAATCCATCCCATTGTTTTTGTCCACTTTAGCTATTCAATTGGTACAAGCAATTGTTAAAAAGGAATAGTAATTGGAGTTGAAAAGAAAAGATTTGGTAGTTGGCAAATTGGTAAGATTTGCAACCATTCTTGACTTTGAAAGATTTGGTAGTTGGCAAATTGGTAAGATTTGCAACCATTCTTGACTTTGCTATGTTTACATATGTCATTAGTGACATAGGCATGGTTTTATCCTTCTATAAATAGAGCATTCTTGCTCATTTGTAGAATACACCAAGTTAGAGTGAAAAACCATTTTGAGAGCAAAGTGAGGTATTCCATAGACTATACAAAAATAGTCTGTGAAGAAAAATAGAGTGGGAGCGATATTTAGTAAGACGGAAACCAAAAGAGTGTTGTTCCTTTTGAGTGTGTAGTAGTCACTTTGAGTGTTGTATTCGTGACTACACAGTGTAAAATTCCTTACTATAGTAATATCAGTTGCTCCTCTTGTTCCGTGGTTTTTTCCCTTATTCAGAAGGGTTTCCACGTAAAATTCTTGGTGTCGTTATTTTCCCATTTTATTTCATTACTTTTACCATATATACTTTTGTGTTTGTCCGCGTTTTCCCAACACAGATTGTGTTTATTTCTGAAACATAAGTTTCAAGATTAAAAAATGGGACCAATTGACGGTGTTAATTTTGGAATTTTCGATCCGGGTGTCACTTATTTTTTTTTTAAAATTTATTTTTGATTCTATCTTCAATTATTATGATTTGGGTGTCAAAAATTGTATTGACATTGTTAGCGATCGAATATAGTTCGGAAGGGGAACACTCTTGAGTAGTTGATTTAGAGCGTGTGCGATCAACTTTGAGGTAGGCTACTGATAACGCTCAACTACACTCTCAAATTAGAAATATGGGTTGTAGTATGCAACTTAACTTATGAGGTCAGGATTGAATCCACAAGGAACAATTTAACGGTGATCAGAAAGATAGAAGAATTATGAGGTAAGGATCTAAATTTCTTCAAGCTCTAGTCCATTAGCCTATTCACAAATATGTTAATTCATCTTTCCGACCTTAATCATCTTTCCCAAGCAAAATTAAGATAAATAGGCAAGTTTTTAGGTTGACCACTCCTTTGAAAGTCAATTAAAGCATGAGATCAATTAGAGAATCAAAGACCCATTTCATACTCAATATAATATTCAATTAATTGCTAAAGAACAAAATAAATATCAAAGCCCAAATATTCTTTATCTCCTACACAAATTGTAAATCTAAAAATCAAACACTACAATTATAAAAGTTCAAAAAAAAACCACGAGTTGAAGAAATATCATAAGATTTTACACATTTATGCTCACAAATCTTCACTAATCGAGTTGCATAGTGGACTCTCTCCTCAAGATTAGGGTTCTTCTATTAAGGGTAGATCTATGATCTATTATATTCTTCATTTGGAAAAACATAAGGGTGTTCACAATCAAAAGCACCCCCTAGGTGTGACATGTTGATAGAACCCAGAAAGGCTCTAGACCAACCACTTGACATAAGCATGACCTAATATATATATATATATATATATATATATATATATATATATATATATATATATATATATATATATATATATTTGAAAATAGGGCTTTTTAGATTTTTTTTTTGCACAATAATATTATGTGTATATATATATTGCTATTAATAACTTATTTAATAAGCATTACACCTCCTAACCTTTTAATAATATATATATATAACACCTAACCTTTAATTTAATAATATAACTCCTTACCTTTCATATTCATAACCTTCAAAATATTTAATATAAAAATTATAACTCCTAAATATTACACCTATAAAAATCCACTTTGAGACATTGCATGATGGTCATTTTATTTTTATTTTCCTTATTCTTCATTTTTTTTTTGTTTGATTTGTTAATTTCTTTTGTCTTCTTTGATCTGATTTTTGCAGGAGAGGGATATATAATGAAAAATGTTATATATTTTGCATATTTTGATTTTCTGAGGTAAAATGATTTGACATTTCTAATTATCATTATCACTTTTGTTCTATTGTAATTACATATATATTTGATATTATTAGGTTGGATTATTGATGATACAAATCATGATTCTTTTATAGAGAATATGTTTTGTTCATTTTCTTTTTTGCTTCTCTTTGTAGTTTTTTGAGATTTTTTTTCTTATTCTTGTAGTTTCTACCAACACTGATTGTCTTTATTCACTTTATAAATTTGAAGAATCAAACTATGTTATGTTGAGAACATGATCCTTCTTTCCTCTTCAAATCATATACAACTAAATATTTTAAATATTTTTGCTTGATTAGTAAACTATAATTTTATGTCTTGTTGTTGTTATTATTGTAAGGATTGTAATCATGTTATGTTGAGAACATGATCCTTCTTTCCCCTTCAAATCATATATAACTAAATATTTTAAATACTTTTGCTTGATTAGTTAACTAATTTTATGTATGTTTGTTGGTATTATTGTAAGGATTGTTTATAGTTCTCCGGTTAAACCTCCGATGCAATAAGAGTTGATTGGTTCCTTATCAGATTAATTAGTTGATTGAAAAAACGCCAATATATCTTATTTCTAATTTCGTCTAACAATATCTTCCTCCTCACTAGCTGTAAAAATGTTATACACATATATAATAAATATAAGTAATAAAAAAAGTAATGTATCACATCTCAATATAAAGTAAATAAAATACTACATATTAAATACAAATATTATATAGCTAAGAATCAAATAAATCGATTCCTCTTAATTTTAATGTTGCATTATTTATTATATTATTTATATATAGAAATTATTTATAGGCCAAATGTTTCACAATTTTGAGAATTTAATCAACAAAAAATTAAATATTTTTTAATTTTATTTTAAAACATCAGTACAATTACTTTTTTTTTTGATAATTTCAAAAAAATTTCTATTCCTTTTGATCAACTTTTTAATTCTATGTCCCTTTTTAAATTTGTTTAATTGATTTTTCTCTCGTTCAAAATAATAGTAATTACTAAAAATAATGTTTTATTATTAGAAGCATATTTGGAGACTTTTAATAATTTGAAATTTCTAAAATGAGGTAAAAAGAAAATATGTCATATAATAAAATAAATCATAAAAATGGTGGAGGATTTTACTTTAACATATTTTGTTTATTAAAATAATATGTAACATTTTTTTAAACCTTTTTCCTCTTATTTTTATATATTTATTTTTAATTTAATTTTTATCATAAACTCACACCTCTTCATCTTTCATAACCTCTATACTTAATCAATACTTATTAGTAATACCTATAACTTTCAACTTTATACCTTTATAACCTCAAATTACGTAATGTTTAAATTTGTGACATCTTAAAAGCATATCAAAAAAATATTTCTAATCAAATATATTTATGTTTAGTTTATTTGTCCTCTACTTTAATCTTGTAATGCAAAATCTATCGACAAAGACTGCTTTGTGTAATTATTTTTACTTCTAATAAGAATGATACAAAATAAGATATATAAAAGAGTAATTGATTTGTTTTTTTGAATGAAATTATAAGAGCAAGATCATTACTAAAAGTAAGACAAAAACAATTCTTGGAAACATTAAAATGTATTTGTAGATACGCGTAGCAGGGGGAGATAATCAAAATTATTATGAAGTTATTTTTAAATTTTAAATAAAATATGAATCATGAAAAATCTAATAAAAATTAATTAAGAGAATTCATTTAAACATTTTGGTTAAATTAATAAAAAGATAAAGACAATCTAACTTGATTATGTTAAGATACGATGCTAATTGTTACTGTTTTAATATATATATATATATATATATATATATATATATATATATATATATATATATATATATATATATATTAGTAAAAATACTAAAGACGAGCAAACTTCATTCTCTTAATTACGATGCTAATTGTTTGTGTTTTATTAATAGAATTAAATAAGCAAAGACTAAAAAATTAAAAAAAAAATTAAAAAAGAAAAAAGGGAGACTAAAAAATATCATTGATGTTATAAATTCATTGAATGAGTGGATAGTCCATAAGGTTGGTACAGGAACAACCATTCATATTCACTAGGTTACATGAACCTTTTTGGATAAGAATGTATCTATTTATTATGATACTTAATATGGTGACCTTTGGAGTGATTTCTCACTCTATAAATAGGGTTGTTCATTCACTATTGTAATATATACATATGAGACTTGAATACACTTGAATAAGAAGAAAATTTCTCTTCTTCTATCTACATCTCTTGTCTTCTTCTCTTTATGATTATATCTCTTATGAGCTTGATTTTATAACACGTTATCAGCACGAGTCTCTATCTAATTGAGAGTGATTTCTTGTTTTTCTTTAGCTCATATTTTGGTTGATCTCGTTATGAAGATCAAAGTATTATATGCATAAAATCAGGTATGTATTTTCTAAAATATTTTATGATTTAAAATGAAATAGTGTTTAGTCACTAACAATTATCAGGAACCGAAGACATATACTACTATTGGTTGAATATGACATGCTATACAAAACTTCTTAAATGGAAGAATGTTTAAAATTTTTAATAGCATGAGTTTGAATATTATTTTGATTATTTTGAAAGACTCAAAAAAAATAATAATAATGTTGTACTTCGATTTATTATACCGTTGCTTAAGGGTAAGATGATGTATTCAAGTTTCATCGCACCAAAAGGGTAAGACATCAGGTTAAAGTCTGGATGCACCATAATATTTGAGGATAAGACGATAGATTCAAGTTCTATCGCACCAAAAGGGTAAGACATCAATTAGAGTTTTGATGCACCGTGATTGAGTTCAAGTCCCACAGAATTATGGCGTAACAGGCCTTATATGGGTAAGACATTGAGTTTGAGCCAATGCACCATAGCGATGATAAAATGATGACTAAGAAAAATAATATATTTTTGATGAAATGTCTTGAAATTCATCATATTGAATTTGCTCAATTCCTTGAAAAGAATGTGGTAGCAACATGTGATAACTCTGAAATCCGCCTGTTGACTTGCTCCATTCAATCATATGAATGTGGTAGCAGTGAATGATTAGTCTGAAAGATGACAAATAATTAATAATATGAATAAAGGCGTGGAGGGACATAATTATAATAGTCATCATTGTGGTAATGATAAAAGGAAGAACATTATGAGTTCTTCAAATAGTCCTACAAAATGTGAAGGCAATTTTTATTATCAAAATGGTATGAAAGGTCATTAGACTTGTGAATGTTGTCAACCCAATAATTTGACAAGTTTATAAATCCTCTATCATGATACAAGAAGATAAAGTGATGGTACACTTAATCTTTCAAAGTGATGTTGAGGTGTATCATGGAAATATGAAGAATTTTAAAGCCATGACAATGTGCTTATAATGCAAATTTATGAAGTACATATAAATAATTAGTCCATTCCTTGAAGAGAATGTGACTTGTGATGAGTATCGTGAATGCTCGACCATTCTATAAGAGAATATGTCCAGATGTGATAAAATCATTATGGGTTGGATATATGCCACAACTCACCTCTATGGAAGGTTTGAGAAAAAAATGATACATGTCACCTATCATCTCTACGGGAGATTTGAGAGGAAATAAATTTTATTTGGCACAAATGGCTAATTGTATTGTGCGTTTTATACGTCACTATGGTATGAACTACCGAAAGGGCAAAAGAAAGAAATAGTTTTTGCCTATAAGGATTGTGGTCATTATTGTGTGGAAATACAAATTTGTCATTGGTTGTGTACCTATGGTACAACAAAAGTAAAGCAAGAAAGACTTCTTGCTCGTAATGATTTTGACCATGACAATAATAATATAATTTTCTCTTTGAAGGAGATGCTCACAATAGGGATGGTGTCATGCAATATGTGATAGTACACAAAATTAATTGCAAGCTCTAACGAGTTGTGCTATTATCAGAGGAATAATATTGGGGTTGTAGTAAGTCTCAAAAGAAACTTTTTAAGTTTCGGATGAATGAAAATAAATATTGAGACTATAAATCACTACAACCGAAGAGGGTTATAATGTTTATGTAAAAGATTACCCCACTTTTCCTCTTGTTTGTTCCATACAAACATGTACATGCTGATGAAATCACATGTAAAAGTAAATTATAAGTGTACTAAAATAAAGATCAGTTGGCATGACTGGTTGACCATTCCGATTATATGTAATGCAAACGTGATTGAGAATTCATGTAATTTATATGATGAAGAAATAAAGATTCTTCAAGAATTCTCTTGTGTTGCTTGTTCTCTTGACAAAATGATCACTGTACCAGCTAAGGTCGGGACTGTAATCCCCTAAAATTTTTGGAACATATAAAAAGGTGAATATGGGCCCGTTCACCTGTCATGTGGATCATTTGCAACTATATGATTAATGCATCTATGCGATGGTCACATGTATTTTGTTGTCAACTTACAAATTGGTTTTTGTAAGGTTGTTTGCTCGAACTGTTAAAATTAATAGCATAGTTCCAAATTATGAAATTATATTGATAATGCTGGTTGATTTAGCAGAAATTGTATGCCTCCAATTATAGCTAAATCATGGTTATGAGAACAAAACTCCCAAATAAGATTTGGTATGAGATAATTTTGTTTAACATGTAGCAACACATGTATGCATCAAACCAACAAGGTTTCCCCATTAAAATTGGTTCAGGGTCAGGAACCATATAATTTTCATCTAAAATGTTGAATGTGCGGTTATGATTTTAATTGCTCCACCACGCACAAAGATGAACTTCCAAATAAGGTTGGAATGAATGTTAGATTTTCTAACATTAGGGGGAGAGATGATTGACAGCTGAAAAAAATATGTGAGGTTAATTATGAATTATCTAGATCCTCGATAAAATAAATATACGAACTTAAAGTTCAAGGGATAATTCAGTTGCATAATGTTGCAAATCAGTTGCCAGATGAATGCACTGACCCTATGATATAATTCAGCTGCAAATGCTCCAATGTGAAGTCCTTGAAGGACAGAGTCTATGATACGCCGGAAGCGTAATAGACCAATCGATTCCAAATATAAAATTCCTTGAAGAAGGAAGGAGCAAATGATCAATATGGTCATGATAATGAGGCAAGTGCTAAAAAGGAGCACATTGACATAACACTTCATACAATCTTGAAAAAGGTTCAGGTACCTGAAATAATGAAAAATGAAGAGATCTCGATAAGTTATGTCTATAACCGTCGACGGTATCTTTGATATGAGGTAGCGCTCAATGATATAAACTGTGACGAGGATCTTAAATTCAAATCTGTCATATAGTGTGGACAGATAAATGGTTGGCCAAGTAAAATACATAATTCAAGTATATTTTGTTTCACTTAGAAAAGTGACATTTTGGACTGGTAGTCCATAAATCAAGGTATAATTTCAGTGGGGTACAAATAAATAATTATGCGATAGTATAACCGTAATATATCAAATACGGTTTGTGCCTTGGGGCATAAAGATTTATCACAAAAATCCTGACATTATTGGAGATGTTTTCTCTTTTGGTGGATGCAATGAGGTTTGTTTTGATCTGGCGAAATATGAAAACTTGAATGAATGTAATGAATAATTGTAATGTCTAGCTAGACAATGAAGGTTATATGAAAATCCTTGAAACAATCGGTGTGTCTGAAGCATATAAGAGTTTGAAAGAAACTTTTCCAGTAAAGCTTCAAGAATTCTTATATGGATTGAAATAGTCAAGGAAGAAAAAGGGTACAAAAGAATGACCCTAATAGTCCTTGTATTTTTATGAAAAGGTCTTGGTAAGACAAAATTTTGTCTTGACCTACAGATTGATAATTGACAAATGAAATATTTGTCTAACAGTGCACATACACTGAAAAGTTTTGATGCAATTTTATATGGATAAATCGCATTCATTGAGTACCCCAATGATTATGAGATCACTTGACATAAATAATGATTCAGTTTGATCTCAAAAGAAGGATGATGAGTTTCTTGGTGATGAAACTCTATCTTGGTGCAATCAGGGCACTAGTGTATCTTACTAACAATATTTGACTAGATATTTGTTTTGCAGTAAATTTACTGGCAAGATTCAGTTTCTCCCCGATAAAAGGACATTGAAATGGTGTTGAACACATGATTGAATATCCTCGTAGGACCATAGTTATGGGCTTATTCTATTCCGAGGAATCCAAGACAAAATTGATTGGTTACGCAGATGCAGAATATTTATCTGATCTGCATAAAGTTCTATCTCAATCACGCTATGTGTTTGCATGTGGAGGCACAATAATATCTTGGGGATCAATGAAGCAAATGTTGCTCTGCAGAAATAAAAGTCCTCCATGAAGCAAGTCAAAAGCGCGTCTGGTTGAGATAAATGACACACCATATTCACGAAATGTGTGGTTTTTCTTTAAAAAAGAATATACCAACCACAATATACGAAGATTGGAGACATCATCACAAGAAATTAAGTGATGTTTTAATCAGGGGGAGTACAATACGCGTTGCACTCTTTTTCCCTTCATCGAGGTTTTTTCCCACTGGGTTTTCCTGGCAAGGTTTTTAATGAGGCAACAAATGGTGCGTATCAAAAGACATGTGTACTCTTTTTCCTTCACTAGAATTTTTCCCCACAGGGTTTTTCCTAGTAAGGTTTTAACGAGACACATTATCTATGGACATCCAAGGGGGAGTGTTATAAATTCATTGAATGAGTGGATAGTCCATAAGGTTGGTACATGAACAACCATTCATATTCACTAGGTTACATGAACCTTTTTGGATAAGAATGTATCTATTTATTATGATACTTAATATGGTGACCTTTGGAGTGATTTCTCACTCTATAAATAGGGTTGTTCATTCACTATTGTAATATATACATATGAGACTTGAATACACTTGAATAAGAAGAAAATTTCTCTTCTTCTATCTACATCTCTCGTCTTCTTCTCTTTATGATTATATCTCTTATGAGCTTGATTTTATAACAATTGAAATAAATTTTTAAAAAAACTTAGAATTATAGAAGAATATTTATCAAGGAAAAAATTAATACAAATAATCATTTCAAATATACTTATTACTTAATCATTCATCCTCAATTATAATGATTCTAAAAATTTATTTAACTTTTTCTCCTACACTTTAATTATAAGAAAATATTATTTATCGTTAATAATTATAAATATTCATATTATTTGTGAACAATTTTTTTTATGTTTACTTTATTTAGAAAAAATGCAAGAGTCTAATTATTGTTGTAAAGAAAGCTAGTATAAGATAGATGAGAGAATTTTCTTATTCGAGTATATCTTCCAAATGGTGAGTGATTCTCTATTTTTAGTGTTGAGATATCACCCCAAAAGTCATCTAATTAATAGATACATAGTTATCTTGGAAGTTCTTATCACCTTGGAAGCACCTATACATGAACCCATTTAATAGTGGATAAATCTAATGGATAATCCACATATACTATACAATGGATTTACAACACTCCCCCTTGGATATCAATAGATTATGTGCCTCGTTAAAACCTTACTAGGAAAAACCTAGTGGAAAAGAACCTAGTGAAGGAAAAAGAGTACACATATCTCATAATACACTTTGAATGTTGCCTCGTTAAAAACCTTACCAGGAAAATCCAACTTGGGACAAAACCATAGTTAAGGAAAAGAGTATGACGCGTATTTCGCTCCCCCTAATAAAAACTTTCCTTGATATCTCGGAGACGGCGCATCCCAATCTTGTATCTCAACTTCTCAAATATTGATGTTGTCAATGCCTTAGTGAATAAATCAGCAAGATTATCACTTGAACGAATTTGTTGAACTTCTATCTAAACATTTTGTTGAAGATCATGCGTGAAAAAGAACTTTGGTGAGATATGCTTTGTCCGGTCTCCTTTGATGTATCCTCCTTTCAATTGAGCTATACATGCAACATTATCTTCGTACATTGTGGTTGGTATATTCTTTTTCAAAGAAAAACCACACATTTCCTGAATATGATGTGTCATTGATCTCAACCAGACGCACTCTCGACTTGCTTCATGGATGACTATTATTTCTTCATGATTTAAAAAAGTGGCTACCAACGTTTGCTTCATTGATCGCCAAGATATTGTCTTGTCTCCATGTGTAAACAAATAGCATGTTTGTGATCGAGCTTTATGCAGATCAGATAAATACCCTGCATCTGCGTAACCAATCAGTTCTGACTTGGATTCATTGGAATAGAATAAACCCATGTCCATGGTCCCTCGAAGATATCGAAGTATGTGTTTAACACCATTCCAATGTCTTTTTATTGTGGAGGAACTGAATCTTGCCAGTAAACTTACTGCAAAACAGATATTCTGGTCGAGTATTGTTAGCAAGGTACATTAGTGCCCCAATCGCAATAAGGTAAGGAGTTTCATCACCAAGTAGCTCTTCATCATTCTCTTGAGGTCGAAATGGATCTGTATTGATGTCAAACGATCTTACCACCATTGGAGTACTCAATGGATGTGAGTTATCCATGTAAAAACGCTTTAGTATCTTTTCAGTGTACGTTGATTGATGAACAAGTATTCCATTTGATAAATTCTCAATCAATAGGCCAAGACAAAATTTTGTCTTGCCGAGATCTTTCATTTCAAATTCTTTTTTCAGACACTCAACAGCTTCTAAAAGCTCTTTACGAGTGCCAATGATGTTCAAATCATCAACATACACAGCTATTAGAACAAATTCAGACCCCGACCGTTTAATGAAAATGCAGGGACAAATCGGGTCATTTTTGTACCCTTTCTTTAACAAATATTCACTCAGACGATTGTACCACATCCTTCCTGATTGTTTCAATCTATACAGAGATTTCTGAAGTTTTATTGAACAAGTTTCTCTTGAATCTTTGTATGCTTCAGACACTTTGAATGCTTCAGGAATTTTCATGAAAATGTTGTTGTGCAATGAGCCATATAGATAGGCTGTGACAGCGTCCATTAGACGCATTTCAAGTTTTTTATGAACTGCTAGATTTATGAGATATCTGAAGGTGATTGCATCTACCACTGAAGAATATGTCTCCATATAATCAATGCCAGGTCTTTGAGAAAAACCTTGAGCAACGAGTCGGGCCTTATATCTCATGACTTCACCTTTCTCATTTCTTTTTCTTACAAAAACCCATTTGTACCCCACTGGCTTGATACCTTCAGGTGTTCGGATTATTGGTCCGAAAACTTCACATTTTTTTAGTGAAGTCAATTCAGCTTGAATTGCATCCTTCTATTTTGGCCAATCATTTCTCTGTCTACATTTGTGAACAGATTTTGGCTCAAAATCTTCATCTTGTTGCATTATGTCAATAGCAACATTATAGGCAAATATGTTGTCAATCATAACATTATTTCGGTTCCACAACTTTCTCGTCGATACATAATTCATTGAAATTTCATCGTTTTCAAAAGTTCGAACTTCCTCATCATTATGTGTTATGACTTGGGTCTCATCTTGAGAAATTTGTTTCAACCCATGATCATCTTGATCATTTATTCCTTTTCTCTTTCGAGGATTTTTATCCTTGGAACCAATTGGTCTACCACGCTTCAAATGTGGTCTAGACTCATTTGCCTTAACAATTTGTTCCTTCGAAATATCAACTTGAACTGGAGCATTAACAGCTGGAATATGCAATTTAGTAATCCTAGGAAGATTAGTAAATGCATCTGGTAGCTGATTTGCAATGTTCTGCAAATAAATTATTCTTTGAACTTCTTGCTCACATTGGTTTGTTCGAGAATCCAGATGAGATAGAGTTGATGAATTCCAATCTATCTCTTTTCCCAACGACTTATGTTCTCCCCCTAATGGTGGGTATACTGATTCATCAAAATGAAAATCAACAAATCTTGCATTCAATAGATCTTCAGTCATAGGCTCCAAATATTTTATGATTGAAGGAGATTCATACCCAAGATATATCACCAACCTTCTTTAAGGCCCATTTTTGTGCGTTGTGGTGGAGCAATTGGGACATACACCGCACATCCAAAAATTCTAAGATGGAAAATGTTTGGCTCTTGACCAAAAGTCAATTGTAATGAGGAGAATTCATGATAATTGGTCGACCTTATGCACACAAGTGCTACTGCATGCAAAATAGCATGCCCTCACAAAGACACAGATAACTTTGTTCTCATTAGTAATGGTCTAGCTATCAATTGCCGACGTTTAATCAATGATTCTGCTAGACCGTTTTGAGTGTGAACATGCGCAAGTGGATGTTCGACTGTTATACCAGTAGACATACAATAATCATTAAGTGTCTGATATGTGAACTCACCAGCATTATCTAGACGAATTGTGTTTATTATATAGTCTGGAAATTGTACTTTCAATCTTATTATTTGATCCAGCGATCTCGCAAAAGCCATGTTGCGAGTTGATAATAAACACACATGTGACCATCTTGTAGAAGCATCTATCAAGACCATATAATATTTAAAGGGTCCACATGCAGGTTGAATTGGTCCACATATATCACCCTGTATACGTTTCAGAAATACAGGGGATTCAATTCCAACCTTAATTGTTGATGGTTTAATGATCAACTTTCCTTGAGAACAAGCAGCACAAGAGAATTCCTCTGATTGAAGGATATTTGGGCTCTTTAAGGTGTGCCCATGTGAATTCTCAATGAGTTTGCACATCATATTAAATCCGGGATGTCCCAACCGGTCATGCCAAATGATAAAATCATTAAAATTAGTAAACCTTTTATTTACTACAGCATGTGATTCAACGGTACTTATACTTGTATAGTACAACCCAGAAAAAAGTGCAGGTAATTTTTCATGCACAATTTTCTTCTCTACATCAATTCTAGTAATGTAAAGGTATTCAACCTTTCCTTCATTAGCCGTCTCAACATGATAGCCATTTTGGCGAATAACTTTGAAACTTAATAAGTTTCTTTGAGACTTACTACAATATAATGCATTATCAATGCTTAATATTGTCCCTCAGGTAGTAACAAGGTCGCTCTTTCAGAGCCCTCAATTAATTTTGTACTACCTGATATTGTGTTGACATATGCTATTTTCATAACCAAATTAGAAAAGTATTTCTTTCCTTTTAATATTGTATGCGTTGTAGCGCTATCAAGAAGGCATACATCTCCATTACTCATCTTGAATCCAACTGACAACTGGGGATTTCTATTAATTTTTATTAAAATAAAATACATTAAAAGAAGGAAGAAACAAAATTAACAACGGAAATTTAAATACTTCAACATGAATAACATAATAATAAAAAGGGATAATGCCCAAGTACCCCCTCAACCTATGCCCGAAATCTCAGAGACACACTTATACTATACTAAGGTCCTATTACCCCCCTGAACTCATTTTATTAATAATTTTTACCCCCTTTTAGCCTACGTGGCACTCTCTTATGGGCCCAATGATGGTTGACTTTTTTTTTTCAAACTAGTGCCACGTAAGCTAAGAAGGGGTAGAAAATTACTTATAAAATAAGTTCAAGGGGGTAATAGGACCTTAGTATAGTACAAGTGTGTCTCTGGAATTTCGGGCATAGATTGAGGGGGTACTTGTGCATTTTCCCTAATTAAAAACACATAAGTAAAATATTATGTAAAATATTAACAGACTTCATTCCCAGCTAAAAGATCAAACATTAGTTTTGATCTTCAAGGAAGTCATCAAATTTCATATAGTAATGTCACCAAGGCCATCAAAAACATCATCCTTTAAAGCCAAATTTGCTTCAACATCCTTATCATATTTCTGAGATGTTCCCGACTTATCATCATCTTTAAGAGTCATATGTGACTCAGCTCGAGCATTGGAAGAGGAAGCACCACTTTTATTTCCTTTCTTTTTAATGGAATTTTGATAGAGCCTTACAAAATGCTCATGTGTACGACATTGATTTTTTCAATGGCTTTTCATGCCACAACGACGACAATTACTTTTTGAGGGGTTATTTTGAGAACTCATGTTGTTCTCCCTTTTATTATGACCACCACCTCGACGATTAGTGTATCGTCTTTTATCTTTGACACGTTTCCGTGCATTATTATAGCCCTGATGATCATCTTTTTTTACTTCAGATTGATCACGTGCTTCCATCACATTTGCCTCCGGTAATGGAGCTGCTCCATTGGGACGAGTTTCATGATTTTTTTTATTAAAAGAGCATTATGTTGCTCAGCCACCAAAAGACATGAGATTAGTTCAGAATATTTTTGAAAACCCTTTTCACGATATTGCTGCTGCAATATCACATTTGAGGCATGGAAAGTAGTAAGTGTATTTTTCAACATGTCCTCATCTTTTATAGTCTTCCCACATAATTTCAACTGGGAGGTTATTATGAATACAACTCTGTTGTATTCAATTACGGTCTTAAAATATTGAAACCGTAAATGCATCTACTCATAATGAGCTCTTGGCAACAATGTTGCCTTTAGGTGGTCATATCTCCCCTTTAAATCAGTCCACAATTCAAGTGGATCTTTTACCGTCAGATATTCAATCTTCAGGCCCTCATCAAGATGATGACGAAGGAAAATCATAGCCTTCGCCTTATCTTGACTCGATGCTTCGTTTCCCTGAGTAATAGTGACATCAAGACCTTAAGTAGCCAAGTGAATCTCAATATCGAGTACCCATGAAAGATAATTCTTTCCAGAAATATCAACTGCCACAAACTCAAGTTTGGATAAATTCGATATAATGAGATTATGAGAGAATATGTGAATTAAATAAAAATATTTATATAATACCTTTGCAAGTAGCAACTTCGTGCTGATAACGTGTTGTAAAGAGAACTCATAATATAAGAAGAAAAAGACAAGAAGTATAAGATAGAGGAGAGAATTTTCTTATTCGAATATATCGTCCAAATGGTGAGTGATTCTCTATTTATAGTGTTGAGATATCACTCCAAAAGTCATCTAATTAATAGATACATAGTTATCTTGGAAGTTCTTATCACCTTGGAAGCACCTATACATGAACCCATTTAATAGTGGATAAATCTAATGGATAATCCACATATACTATACAATGGATTTAAAACAATTATAAGTTTTTAGTAGATAAGTTTTTTTTTAATCTTAACATAGAACCTTTTATAATTCATTTATAATTGTTCTTCTATTACTTATTTTATTATTCATTTTAACAATAATATATTATTTTTATGTTAATTCTATATCACTAAAAATTATTTTACTGAACTAAAATCATGTATCACCCATTTCCTTCCAAAGAATCAATATATAGAGAGAACTTTATATTTTAATATATAAATATTGAAGTACTTTAAGTCTTCAAATTATAGATAGCTTATCTATTACGAATAATTTTTCATATTTGTAAGTCTGTTTTTTAATTTGTTACTATTTTAATTCTTTTGATATTTTTTAAAAAATTTAAAAGACTAAAAATCTCACTTTAAATTTTTAACAAAACATCAAAGTTAACCATATTTAATTTTGAGAACTCATTCAAATGGATAATGAAGTCATAAATTCTTAATTATATATTATAACTAACATAAAGGAATAGGTACTATTCAACCAAAAAAAAGTATAGGTATTTGACCGTACTGCTAATTTAAGGTATTTATTTCTTGATAAAATTTATTCATGAATTGAGTTGAAATTACAAAGCTAAATGATAAAATTTAATCTATTTGGATTTGAAAATTAAATAAAAATAAAAACTTTTAGATACCGTGCATAGCATGGCTAAGTTTACTAGTTTAATTAAAATATTAATGACTTTTAGAATACCTAAGATTAATTTGTAATTAAATATCTAATTTATTAATATTTATCATCTATAAACTATATGTATATAATAATTATAACTTTTTAAAAAAAAGTCTACCTAAATTGCTATACTTTTCCTCTTCTCATAACTTTTTCCTTAACCCCTCTCATGAATAATATAATTTATGTGGATAAAATATTATGTTTTATGATAAATAACGAAATTTAATAATTTAAAGGGTGTAAATCTGCAAAATGGAGATGCACATTGATAATGTCCTCTTTATAATTAAAAAATGACTCTAGCTTCACAAACTTATTGATGCTTTATTACGTGATAAGAACTTTAATTGTTCTTTTTACATGGTTTGCTAACTTTAATTTTCTTTTCCGTGTTCTTCATTTATTTATTATAATTTTCTAATTACTTATTGAACTTTTATACTCTTAATATTCATAACTTTCGTCTTTTCATATTCATAACCTCCAAATATTTAAACTAAAACTTTAAGATATCTTTTGAAATTCCTTCTATTTTATCAATATAAATTCAATTTTTTTATCTCATGAAACCCCTACCAAGATTATTAGGCTATTATGTTTATTCTATAGTTAAAGTAGATGAAGAAGACTCTTGAATTTTGATAGGATACGGAAGGAGTCAATAAGAACTCAGGGAGTTATCTACTAATTTTGTACATGTTTTTTCATCTATATAAATCAGTCTTATAACAATAAGGTCTACATTATATTTTTTTTCATAAATATGTTTCTTTTTGTCTTTTTTTTTTATCTATTAGACTTCTTAATTTAGTTTTCTTTGATAGTTTTATTGTCGTAAGTCTTTATTCATATTTTGTAATTGTTACATGAAACACACGTACGAAACACATGCTAAAAAAGTAGTAAACAATATAAGTCTCAACATTGAAAATGAGATAAGAGATATCAACTGAGTACATAAGTGAACATGTGAAATACTACTAAGTTTGACATAAGCCTTTTTTACTCATAGATGTGACTAGATCAAACCCATATGTCATAAATGAAATCTGAAAACTCAATGACATCAAAAAGCAATAAAGCAGTCCATAGCCTTGCTCTTAAAATATGAGGATTCACCAATCCAGTTTGTAGTAGAGCAATCTGTGACGTCCCGCCATCTATCCAGGCAGATCGCCACCCGTCTAGGCAACCAGCAGCCTGTGCAAGGGGACAGGCAGCCCAAAACGGTCAGCAGACGAAGGGGCAGCCGTTCAAGCAGGCAGCAGACGGAGAGGCAGGCGTTTCAGCCGTTTCAGCAGTTGGAGGGGCAGCAGTTTCCAGCCTTGGAGAGGCTTGTGCAAGGCCTCTGGAACGTGGGGCAGACTAGGGAAGACTAGGAGTCCCTTTTTGGAAGAGTTGTAGACATTCTTAGAATGTAGTCATGCCTTGAGTGCATGAACTTAGGTACTTGTATAGTGTAGCATTTATTTACTCTTAGTCATTAGAGTAGTATAAATAGGTAGGCCATTGTATTTGTAATACGTCTATCAACTTATCTATACAAGTCTTTCTTCCAAATCTGTCTTTTGTTTCTCTTTCTTATTTCTCTTAGCGATCCAAGTAGTGAAAGTCTTACTTGACTCTACGAGATCGTGCAAGAATCGTGAGTAGACCGTCAAGTGCCGCACGGAGTCTTGTACAGATCGAAAAGGCCGTGACAAGTGGTATCAGAGAAGGTTCATCATAAGAGAATGACGAACGAAGGATACGGTTGCGGCGCCAGCACCACCCCCAACGTCCGCACTGACGGAGGCAAAAAGTCCAAGAAAGGGAAGAAGCAGCAGAAGGGGAATGAAGTGATTCTGCCCCAGGCCACACCAAGCGACGGGCAAACATCTCACCCGCCCACTATTGTTGATGGAAGTGACGAAGACACCGGCGAGGAGCCCGTAGACGTTACTGTCGGACATGAGTGGATTGCGAGGGTCGAAATGGCGAGGCAAGCCGTTGAGATCATAGGCCAGCGCTTGAATGGGACGGACAGAAATCTCAAAGCCCTTGAAGACTACTCCCTTGAGGAAGTTGAGAGCATCCGGAAGGAGTTGGAGGCACGCCAGCAGGCCGAGTACGAGACAAAGGAGGCCATTACTTCCTTAGAGTTCAGGCTTAGGGAAGCACTTGGCACAGTTGAGTCGCTTAAGGCCAAAGTGGCAGCACTCGAGGAAGATAGAGAAGTTGGTGGATCCTCATCACATGACCGGGAAAGGGAAGCCAGAGTTGAGGCGCCCAAGCCACCTGTCTTCAAAGGCGTCTGTGACGCGCAAGAGGTGGATAATTTCCTATGGCACTTGGAAAATTACTTCAAGTGTATGCGGGTTCGTAGCGATGTGAACAAGATCAACACTGCTGTGTTGTATCTTTCGGAGTTGGCCATACTATGGTGGAAGCGTAAAGAGTCTGACATCGCAAAAGGGACATGCACATTGAACACATGGGAGCAGTTCCGTGTGGAGTTCAAAAAGGCGTTCTTCCCTAGCAACGTTGTCTATGAGGCAAAGCGCAACTTGAGGGAGTTGAAACAAAAGGGCAGCATACGCGCGTATGTGCGGGAGTTCACCACCCTTACATTTTAGATTCCCAACCTCACAGACGATGACGCATTGTTCTACTTCATGGATGGGCTGCAAAATTGGGCCAGAACGGAGTTGGAGCGGCGGCAGGTCAGGACTATAGACGACGCCATTACGCAGGCCGAAGCCTTGACAGACTTCAGGAAGGAGAAGTCTCTTAGTGCCGAGGTGGACGATGAGGTAGGCAGTCATGATGACAGTGGGGAAGACAGTGGCGAAGGCGAGGAGCAAAGGCCACAACCCAAGAGGCGAGGCGAGGAGCAGCGGCCTCACAGGCGTGACACCTACAGGTCCAACGGCAAGAAGTCCGGAGATCGTGGGAACCCGGATTCCAAGGATGGTTGCTTTATATGCAATGGGCCGCATGGTTACAAAAGATGCCCTGAACTGAAAAGTCTTGGTGCTATCCTCCGTGAGTGGAAGGAAGAGAAAGCCCAAGAGGAAGAAGTCGGGGAGACTAAGATGATTATGGTTTGTATTATGTTATGTATTTATGCAAGAAAATGATTGATTTCAAGGAGGTAGTGTATCAGTCCATCTTAGGTGGCCTTAGGTTGTTGCTTGAGGGTTAATGGTGGTATCGGACATGCTCCACAAATTTCACCAAGTGATGCTTGAGGGTTACTTGAGGTGAAGATGAAAAGGAAATTAATGGTTTATATGTATAAATGTGTCTTAATGTGAAGAATGTTTTCTATGTATTTTGTATGATGTACATAAGAATTCTACAAAAATTTCATAATTCATGGTTTTAAACTAAACGTCCTATTTAAAACATGTTTTTGCATGGTCATCATACTTAGTGCTTAATTGTACTAATTCCATATTTTCCTTTATTTTCTACAAAGTGTAGGTGTTGGCAAGTGAGGTGATCTCTAGAGTTGAATCTTAGGACTTAGTGTTTTCTCAAGACATGGTATGTCCTCATATATCGAGGACAAAGACATCTTATTATAGTTTCTCTCTTACTAAGACAATTGTATAAGACTTGTACTTTTCTTTCCATGTAAGGGTCGTGTCCCTATTTTGATACTGTTAAAAGTTCTAGTCTATGTTGTCTTATGAGACTAGTTTCCCGTTGCTTATACGGACTTCTTTTGAAAATGTGTTGACTCTTATGTAATATGATTTTATATTTAAAAGGTTTTAATTCCACACTAATTTTTCATGCCTATGTGATTAATGAATGCTCAAAGGTTTGTATAAGACCTCTGAGAGGTAAGATATGTCTTGTCGCAACTTGGGGTGCTCTAGGGTCGTGACACCCATAGTGATAGTTGTTGATTAGAGAATATCTCAAACATGGTTTTCTTGGGAGTGGATGGTTATTTTAGAGGTTCTCACCTATTTCATCCCCGTTGACCAAGTTGACTCAGAAAATAGTAAAGTTCCATGGTCTGAAACTTGTGAGAAAAGCTTTCGGGAACTGAAACTAGGTTGAATATTGCCTAGTGTTGACCTTACGAAAGGGAATGCAAGGTTTTGTTGTATACTGCAATGTTTCCACAGTTGGCTTGGGTTGTGTATTGATGCGGTCACATCCGGGTTTACCCCCTAGACGTAACGGGCGTCGTCATCCTTTTGAAGGACTACGACTAGCCTATTAGCTTAATGTCATTACATTCATATGTTGAAAAATGCGGAAAATTTAAAACTTTTATTTTCTCTACTTGAAGGTTTACATAGACTTCTACATACACATAATATATATTCATATCGAGTATACATAGAGCCTTCATATAGGATGGTTACATAGCCTTCTACTTTTATTGCACACACACACACACACACACACACACACACACACACACACACACATATATATATAGATATAATCTCAACAATTGTCTCGTCTAATACCATCTAAACGGATATCACAATATGGGCATAGCCCTTACATCAATTCAACAAGACCATGTATAGGTCATACAAAAGTACAATATTCAAATAACAACGAAACAAATGATAGAGTCAATAAGCTTATAAAAAATCAATAGCTAGAAGATGGCATAGCCCTCAAAAGTTGAGGACCTACCCCACTTGGATGAAAGGAAGAATCCAAGTCTTCAACAATATTGCCTTATAAAATCTTCAACGACCGGAACCTAAAATGTTTGGAGAAGGGAAGAAAACGGGGTTAGTACTCTACATGTACTAATTATGAGATCTTATGCACATACAAAAGCAAACCATGCAAAAGGGACTTTTTATAAAAACATATCATTCTACCCCTTTTAGGTCTTAATGCAAAGTCAAGTAAGTCATATTAATCAACCAAACATGCTTACTATCTCAACAAGTAACACTTATCCCAACACACTTAGAATCATAATTTACCACAATCCTAACATCAAGGAATAATATTACAAGAATGAATAAGAGGTAAACATATCATAATAATCAAGACAACTACTCACAAGTCCTTATCAAGTCAACAAGGGCAATGACTAAGCAAAGACCCATAACCTTAATCAATCAAGTATCCTCAACAAGAAAACATGACCAATGTCCAACTTTACATATCATCACATTTAGGCTTGCATTTCATTTTATATTATCATTATAATCCAAGGCATATTCATAAATGAACTAATCAACATATAGTATCAACAATATGACATGGTAATCATATATATACATCATATATTATCTTAACATAAACATATAAGAACATCCTCCTAACACTCTCCTCAAGACTAACTAGTGCAATGTCTAGTAGAGTCCCATAACCCTACCTAGACTAAGATAGACCCCTTAGGTTATCCATGTAAGAGTTCGAGTACTTTAATTTGTTTTACCTTTTGGGAACATCTTTCCCTAACCGACATAGACCACATGATCTAGTGTGGAATCCGGTGTCATAAAACCTTACATCGAAAGAAGGCGGACTGCTTGCCAATGTAGTACCAAAACATAAAATATATCAACTACGTGGATCAACTAGCTAGTATTACTATGGGGGTAACATAGTTCAAGAACTAGGATATTTAGTTGGGACCCTCTTTATGCGCCATGCATCATAGTCTCCAATCTCAAGAGTAATGTAGTGCTCCTACCTTCCCTATGTGGGAAGAGACACTTATCCATCTAGTTCACTCGGTTCTAAGCTAGAGTCCCTTTTTTGAAATGTCTTTAAGCCTTTAATTATGCATCATAACTTAATTTAGGCCATAGGGTCTATACCTTGTATAATCATCATCATCAATAGCTCAATAAGAATTGTATAAGTGTAAGTCATTTCATCACAATTCATATAAGTGAGTTTAAAACTTTAGCATTTCATAACATATTAAGGCACATTGATAATTTTGACCATCCTTATAGCACATACACCTGAATCTACCTCACAACATATTCAAGACGTTTCAATTCAACATCATATCACCCTATAATCCTAATATAATACAAACTCCAATGTAATAGCATGGCTTAACAACAATTAATCACAATCGGAAGTAAAGGTAGAGATTTTAAGACTTACCAAGTCGTTCTCATAGTTTATCATCAAGGTCTTACCATCAACCCATAACTCAACCCAACTTGGGGAGTAACATCATAGCACAATGATAACCAATAGAATAACAAGGCGAATTGAATATCTATAACATAATTCATCTTTAGATCACAACTTGAGACAAGATACATAAGCTAATTTCACATTATAATTCATAACCTAAATTACATCTCAAGAACTATCATGGTAGGACTATAATTCATCTTAATTTAACCATAATAGCACCATAGGATAGTAATCTAATCAACAACCAACTCAATTGAATGATCAACATACAACATAAGTCAAAATCACTAACTAGGGTTAGGGATAGAGGATCATATTCTTCAATTAGACCAAACTATCAACAATTATCATAAAAAAATTTAATTAAATTTAAATATAACCCTAAGAATTAATTAACAACTCAATCCATAACTTCAATTTTGTTATTAAATGAAACCCATAAGAAAATTTAAATTTTTGAAATCTATTTTGAAGGAAACGTTTGAGGAAAGGATATCAAAGGTGAATAGAACCCATACCTTAATGTTTATCAACAATTTGATGAAGAATATACCCCTTTTCCAGCCCCCAAACCCTAGTTGTTGCTAGCCTTCAATGGTGAGTTCATGTAGAGAGAGAAATAAGAGAGAAGGAAGAGAGTTGATTTTGAGAGTTGTCTTTAGGCTAATGAGGGTTAACGATATTTATAGAGGGCTTAATTAACTTAATTAGTTTCCATTTAATCACTAACTAACCCCTAAACCACTAAATTAATTTAAATGAAATCATTTCAAATTCATTAGTGAAACTCGACCCTCACTGATGAGACCCCAATCGACGGTCCGTCGGTGAGTCGAAAGACAACCCCCCTCTCTGTCCTGCACTTCGTCAACTCTGTCAAAGACTTTGCAGACGAGGGCTTCTTCCAATTTTTCTATGTATGGGATGATGATGGCCTCGATGCCCCGTCGAGCCAATGACGCCTCGTCAACCCCTTCTGTCGCGTGGAACAATAGATGGATAAACAAGGGCCTTCACGAATCTTTCTAAGTGTGGGATGAAGGTGGACTCGACGCCCCGTCGAGCCACGTACGGACTGTCGTCTTTCTCGTCGATGCACACTACGAGGCAGTGCTGCATCAAACTGCAGGGATCCTCCTCAAAGGCCCTTGGTTTGTCCTTGGGGAGTCGTACCCAGACGTTTCAATCATGAAACAACTCAAACACCCATTATCTATCTTTCCACTCATTTTCGTACATTTTCGACTCCTAAAATTTAATACAAAGGCTAAGGCACACCAATATCCCTTTGAACCAACTTCCCGGACGTCATTGGATGTTTTGGTTCTTAAACCTTCTGAATGACCTATATTAATTAAAAATGGACTTAGAAACAGTGTTTAGACTTTATGACACCTATATTATGATTTACCATGAGTCTTGGATTTTCAAGGTGTTACATTATCCCCCCTTAGGAACATTCATCCCCGAATGACACTAAAATTCTTTTAAAGGAAGGAATAGACCCAAGACTAGCAGCCCAACCAATAAAAAATATCCATTTAAGATAAATCATGTCAATTCAACAAAGTAAATATCAAAACTCATTTTACCACACCTAAGACTCAAACACTTCACCATGAGGCATTTCTTTCTCACAACATTTATGAGCTCAACATACATCACATGAACCAATTAACACAAAGTTCAACTTAACAACATGCTACCTATCATTTCATGAAGTCTAACCATATCGAAATTCACAACATAAGTCAAAGCAGGTAAAAAGCAAAATTTCAAGTTTTTAATAGCAAAACTATAGTGACTTCACTGTAAAACTTATTGTGAGATTTTCAAAAATTCCATTTTTGCAAAACTTCACCCAAAAATCAAGAAACACAAATATTTTTCATAATTATATAATTAAAAGAATGTCTAGTCTTAATTCTCAAAAAGATGAGGATAACAGGATTTTATATCTGCCTCGGCCTCCCATGTAGCACCCTCAACTAATTGATTTTTCCATAGCATTTTTACGGATACCACGTCTATATTCCTCAACTTATTGACTTGCCTATCAAGAATTTTAACCGGGACTTCCTCATAACAGAGGTTATCCTTGACACCAATCCCCTCAATAGGAAGAATGGACTCGGGTTCACCGATAAAAATTTTCAACATCGAAACATGGAAAACCGAATGAACCGAAGCCAAATCACTAGGAAGTTTCAATTCATTGGCAACCTTACCAACCCTTTGCAAGATTTCATAGGGGCCCCCATCATGAGGACTCAACCTAACCACCCCTTTCATTGGTGAAATTTTTAAATACACCTTATCACCTTCTTCAAACTCCAAATCCATTCTCCTATTATCGGCATAAGACCTTTGCCGACTATAGGCCATTTGCAACCAGTTCTTGATGATATGAACCTTTTCCAGAGTCTTATAAATCAGTTCAGGACCAAGAAGTGATGTCTCACCCACTTCAAACCATCCAATAGGAGACCTACACCTCATAGGAGGAACAAGGCTTCATAGGGAGCCATGGAAATGGATGAATGAAAATTATTGTTGTTGGCAAACTCCACTAAAGGTAAATGCCTATCCCAAATCCCTTTAAAATCACTAGTACGAGCTCTAAGCATATCTTCATGGGTTTGTATCGTACGCTCCACTTGACCATCCGTTTGGGGATGAAAAGCGGTGCTCAACTTCACAGTAGTCCTAACCCTTTTTGGAACGACCTACAAAATCTAGATGTGAATTGTGCGCCTCACAGTATTCTCTTTGGATACTTCACTACTTCATCATTAGACTTACAAAAACTTATGATCTAAACTTAGATTTGCAACCCATCCACCCCCTGAACATTTATTTTTAGCCTATTGCTTTATTAATATTCTTCTTAATATGCCAAAGATCCACTTTTTTTTATTCTTTTGCTTGTGCACCAATTTAGTCTTACGACCCTAAAATGAAATAGGAAGAATTAAAGCTTCACATGTGTTTTAGATTATGTAACTTGTTAAGATGATGAGTTTTGGCTTTTTAAGTTTACTGTAAGGTGTTTTGAGGTCAAACGTCAAGGGACAATCATGATGTTTGAAAGCTAGTCCTTTGAGCTAATGTGTACTAGTGTTGTGTAGTGGAAGTTTGGTGAGTTTTTAATGGTCTGAATAATGTGAAGATGACTCATATTTTTAGATCATTGATTTAGAGGTTAAACGTGCAAGTAGGACTCCCCAAGGACCACCCTAAGGGTCCTTGAGTGTAACAGCCCTAAAAATGAACTAGGATAAAATAGAGCCTCACACTTGTTCTATGAGTTATGTCCTAAAATAGTGAATAATAACTTTAGGAGGCATTTTGAATAGTATGTATGTGAAACATCGAAGAATGACCAAGACGTTTGAAAACTAGTCTTTTGTGTGTGCTAGTGTGTCTTTCCATGTTTTATGTGATGTTTGGTGTCTAAAATGATAAGAGGGGACCGTAGGATATATATGGACATGTTTTGGGTCAAAAGGCTTGGGTATGAATCCCCAATGACCACCCAAAGGGTTGTTGAGGAGGACCAAACATTTGGCATGAAGCTGCCAAAACAGCCCCAAACGACGACCTTGTTGGTGCCCCTTTGATCAAATGATGCCCCGTCAAAAGGGAGTGTTGCTCAAAATATAGTTGTGGGATCTTATTCCCCAAATGAAGGGTCTTTGACCAAAACCACGGACCAGCAGGACAGTGCATAGTCCTATTGGCGCCTCGTCATTAAGGGTCGTCGTTTGACACCTGCAATTTCTGCAGGCTCTCGACCATGTGAGAGGTGAATTGGTAAATTCACCCCATGTCCTAATTAACTATTAGACGGTTATTTTTGGTGTCTCAAAGTATTTAAGTTAGTTTATACACCTAAACCTAAATTAGAATCCACTTTTCAAAATCAAAACCCCTCTCCCAAATAGAATTATCTCTAGACTCCATGTGAGCTTGAAGTTAGGATTGAAGATATTTAGTGTTTTGTACATCAATTTCGTGGGATTTGAACTAGTAAGATATGGTGATTTCGTCCTTGAATCTTTTTTCATTCAAGGATCCAATTCCAAAGGCTTTCAAAAGATCACCAAAAACTTTGAAAATCTATTTTAAATTCGAAGCATGGGTTATAAAAAGGTTAAAATTGATGTTTTATGAAGTAATCAATGTTAATTTATGGTTTTATGATTAAAAACTCCATGAACCCATTATTCCTTGAATTTTTAACTTTTGTTTTAAAGTGAAGGTATTAATTCTGATCTGATTGTGTTGAATTCGTGTTTAGATTGTTATGGGCTATTAAATTATATGTTGCTCATTGTTGAAATTGTTCATAGTGTACCTTCTAGTATTGATACCTATATTGGGTTTTGTTGGATCATTGATATGGATGAGTTATTGTCCTAGACTTATGGACATTGTCATTGGTAAGATCTCTAGATTGTGTCAATTTGTTGGAAAGGCTAAGGAATGGTGATTGTGGCAATTATAAGGTGTTGAGTTGACCTAATTCCTTTGTTCAATATAGAATTGATATTGAAATTCTATTTATTAGTATGGTCCACTTATGGTGATGGTGTTTAATTGTTACAAATTCTATGAACATGGCATTGTTGGCATTACAATGTAAATTGTGGTATTATCATGATATAATATGAATGAATGTATAAGGTGAAGATGCCTATGTGATGTCTATATGATCTTGTATGGATGCTATAATGTTATGATTCGTCTCTAACTGATGATATATGATGATGAAGGACTAAGAAGGGTCTTATAAGAATGATGTTGTATCTTGTATTGGTAGACCTAGTTGTCCCTATTTGGTACTTGAGTTATATGGAATAGATAATATGATGAATGTTGTGTCTTGAATAGGTAGAGTGAAGTCCCTCTTATTGATACATGAAAGCTTCTTGAATATAACATCTTGACTTGGTAGACAGAGGCACCCTTGTCTTGAAAGGATGAATTAAAGTCTATGATCGATAGACCTAAAGTAGGTACCCCTTCTATGAAATACTAATGTGAAACCATGAATATGAAAAGAAGGTTAGAATGTGAAACCTTGAATATGAAAATAAGGTTAATTAAGAACCTTGAAATGGTATACCTAAATGGTGCCCTTCTTGGTGGAATAATAGACTTAGAGGTAGGTTAGCCGGAATGGCATAAAACCATCTCTAAGAAAGTCATAAGAGATATCCAAATGAACCTTGATTGGCATCTCTAGTGGACCCATTCTTGGTTGTGTTATTATTAGTTGGTAGAGCTCAGTGATTGTACGTTCTGAAATACTATTATATGAATGAACTTACTCTATTAAAACCAAGGCAACGCACCGAGTGGATGTGCTTGTGATAGTAGATCTACTTGAGTATGAGACTAGAGTACAAAGAAGCCCTTGATATCCCTTAACCATGTGCCAACATGGGTTGTGTCCTAGTTATACCTTTGGCAAGTAGAACACCTTTCACGGGGTGGGGTCCTTATGACACCGAATTTCATACGTAGCTAGTATAGTTTATATCAGTTAATGCTTATTGTCATCACGTGGGATGTGCATTATAGTATTCGAGAAGTTCAACAACGTGTAGGTAGTGGAATGTGATGCATGGTACGAGTAGGCTTTGAATATGCTAGAATGAATTTCATAGTTCTTCCAAGGCCATTATGTGAAGTCCCATAATTGTTTAGTTATCTCTTAAATGACCCTTTTTGCATGATTTTCTTGCATGTTCACCATACTTAGTGTAATAAATGTGTTAACTCCATATGTTTATCTATGTCTACAAGTGTAGGTGGCAAGTGAGGATTTCCTAAAAGTTGAAGCTTGGGAAGTAGATTTCTCTCAAGATTTGTATGTCCTCATAAGTGAAATGACATAGACTATGTTTATAGTTTTACTTTTCTAAAAGACTTTGTAATAGACTATAAATTTCATTTCAAATTGACGAGAGGGTCGTGACCCTATGATATTGACTTGTGTCTAAGATGGCTTATGACAAGACTTAGTTTCTTTTTTATGTTTTATAAAAACAGTTTGATATTATTATGAAAGGCTTTAATTATGCACTACTTTTCATATCTATGTGATAATTAAATGCTAAGAAGATTGTACAAGACCTCCGGGAGGTCGATTACGCTACGTCATGACTTGCGGGTGCTCTCAGTGACTTAAGGAGGACCCAAAGTTGAACCCTAAAATTGTCAAATGGGTGACCTACGGATGGCCAGCAACGACTAGTTGGTCCATTGAAGTTTTATAAGTATTTCTTTGTAGGTAAAAACTTTGCCTAAGAAGTCTTAGCTCCCATGTACAAGTCTCTGACCAAAACAATGAACCAACAGAATGGTTTATCACACCATCTAAGGTCTGTACATAGTGCATCGTAGAATATCCCTACAATCTGTCATGTATTCGGCCAAGCCAAGGGTGGTTTGGTAAATTCCACCCTTGGCTAAGTAAATGCATGGACGGTTATTTTTAGTGTTTTTAGGTATTTTAATTGTATTAAAACATTTAAACCCTAATTTGGACTTGAACTCTTAAATTAAAACCCTTCCATCCCAAAATGTTCTCTCTAGAGCACCATTGAAGGTCAAATTCACGCTAGGGTTGAGGATTCAAGTTCTTTCTTCTTCAATTTAGTGTAGAAATCATCTAATAAGGTATGGTGACCCGTCATCCTTGATTAATCTTCCTTTCAAGGAATCAAATCAAAAGGTTTTCAAAAGTCTTCCAAAGATCAAACATGTTATTTACGGGTTCATTGTTAAAACGTTTCAAAGCAATTATGTTGATGAATTAAGGTTTGGTTGATGAGTTTAAGATGATTTTATATGGAATTCCTTAAGAACACATGATTTCACTGAACTCCTAAATTTGTCTTATGAAGTGGATTTTGTGTTTACGATTTCTTGTTGATGGGATTATGCTTAGATTGAATTGTATTATAATGTTTTTCCATTATTATTTAAACTTATTGATGGTGAATTATTGGAGAATTGGATAATGGTGATTATGTCCTTGGAGAAAGGTAAGTTCACCTAATGTCATGCTATATTGGAATTGTTCTTGGATGGGTTGATCCACTTATGGATTAGGTGTTTACTTATTGTATATATACAGTATTAATGGCCTTGAAAGCATTCTATAGTCAACTGAAAGATTGATATGTTATACTTGAAGGCATTCTATGGTTAATTGAAAGATTGATATGTTATTGTATAGATGCATGTATAATGTGAAGATGTCTATGTGAATGTGCAATATGAATGTTATGCATGTGGTTTTAAAGATAGAATGAGGATATTATATAGAATGTGAATGTAATGTAATGAAAAGTATATTCTCTCTTAATTATTATGTGTGACAGTGGTAGAATGTGATTGATCTATATAATGTGGTGTTTTATCTTGATTTGGTAGAGATGGATGTATTTCATTGGTACATGAAAGCTTCTAGAATGTGATTTCTTGACTTGGTAGGCTTAGGCATCCTTGTCTTGAGCAATGAATGAATGAAAGTCTAGGATCGGCAGACCTATGATGGTTCCCTTTCTATGAATGAAAAGAGAGGCATTCTATGCCATGTGTTGAACCGGTAGACCTAATCATGGTTCCCTTTCATGATGAGTGTAGGACCCCTAATTAAATGTAAAACCTAGAAGTGGTGTACCTTATGGTAATGAAATTCATCTTGTGTGAAATGATAGATTCAGAGTTAGTGGTCCAGAAAGGTAGAAGCCCTCTCTAAGAAAGTCAAAAGCTATCCTTAATGAACCTCAATCGCTAGACCCTATGTAGTGCTGTTATTTGTTAAAATACTATGATTGGTAGACCTAATGTTGGTGCCCTATCTAGTACAAAAATGTGAATGAAACTACTCTATGGGAACTATAGCTAAGAACCAACTAGATATGGTTAAGATGGTAGCTCTTCCCGAGATGAGGCTAGAGTACAATGAACATCTTTGGATATCCTCTAAACCATGTGTCTACATGGAATATATCCTAGTTCAATCCTTGGAAAGTAGAACACCTTCCACGGTGTGGGGTTTTATGACACGGGATTCCATGTCTACCTTGCATGGTCTATGTCGGTTAATGTCTATTCCTATGATGTGAAATGTGCACTCTAGTTACTTGATATGTTCTACAACGTGTATGTAGTAGTACGGGATGCTATCTACACATGGCACGAGTAGGATTTGAAAGTGCTAAAGTGATTTACCTAAGTCATAATGACTAATATGTGAGAGTCCTCTAAATGCATAGATGATGTCCTAAATGACTTAATAAAGAATATTGACTTATTGATGTTGTGTTGAAAATAGAAAGTTCCTTATCTAGGGTAGTCTGAGGAACACTTAGGTGTGTATGAAGAGGTTGTATGTGCAGCTACTTCATGTCTTACTTAAGTGTATCTTAGGTAACTTTAGATAGAGGTTCTAAGATGATGAAATGACTTACTTGATGAACATGGTTATGTGTTGGATATTGGTACTAGCTGACTATTGTCATATACGTGGATGGTGACTTGTAATTTGTCTCTTATAAGTGTTTTAAGAATGTTTTGTCAAAAATTCCATAAAAGCATATATCTCGGATAAATGTCCCTTTTTAGCATGTTTTTGCATGGTCATCATACTATGTACTTAATTGCGGTAACCTCATTATTTTATATGTTTTACTATAAGTGTAGGTGTTGACAAGTGATTTCATTCGCTAGAGGAGCTTGTGATTAGAGTTTCTCTCAAGACCTTTTCTATATGTCCTCATATGTCGAGGACAAGGATTCTATGTTCTAGATTTTTATTGAGACTTTTGTAATAGACTTTAGTATTTTTGATTGTATAAAGGGTCGTGACCCTATCTGGCGATGTTTGTCTAAGTATGACCATGTGAAACTTAGTCTTCTGTTGTGTCTTTGAAAGGTGTTTTAATGAGATCTTTAAATACTTTGGTTTAAATAAAGTATTAAATTCATTACTATTTTCCATATCAAATGTTTTAAATGTCAAGGGATTGTATAAGACCTCTTCAAGGTCGAGTATACCATGTCACGACTAGGGGGTGCTCTCGGGTCGTAACATTTTGGGGCTAAGGGACCCAATTTTTAAGACTCAAGATACGATTCGTGACAGTTTTTTATCTAGTCGAGTTGGTACAAAATATTCAATTTTAGAGCTAGATGCAGTTAAACTTTACCATATTTCAAGGTTGATGCTAAGAAACATTTTCTAATAATGGTGAAGAGTATATACATTAATCTATTACTAATATTTAATTAATTAAGTATTTAACACTTCAATTTAATGTATGAAAAAAAATGGTAATCCAACTTTGAGGTTACAATGCTCCCATTTTTAATAGCATATGAATAATATGATATGATATGATATGTTGATATGAATATATGATGATTATTGTCAAAAAAAATATTCTTCTCTATACGAAAGCATTTTCCTTCGTAAATGTTAATATCCGGGTTTAATAAAAATGGGAATTTTCATTAATTTACAATGAAATATTCAATCATTGTTTTAGGTTAGGTTTAGAATTTACAAGGAAAAAAATGAATATACAATTGTACATTACAATATTGACATAAAATTCGTTAGGACGTATTAGGAAGATGCAAAGTTTTAAAAATTGTGGAGGCACAACCTACAATAGTTGTGTGAGGGTCCATTGATTTACTGACACTTAGATAATGAACATATTTATTTACTTTTTTAATATCTCTCTCCACTTATCCATCTTTTCTTTCATTTTCTTATTTTTTTGTTCCTAATAAATAAATTAATGTCTTTACAATTACAAACATTTTTCATAAATATCAATTACTATTATATATCTATAGTCATTTCCTTAGCAGAAATTATCAATTATTTTCCTTATTTTAATTTATAATTTTTAAAATACTTAATCTATTAAAATTGTTAAAATAAATAAATTCTAATAAGAATAGAACAATATAGCAGCAGCAGCGGCAAAAGCAGCAGCAACAACAACAAAAAAAAAATTGTATGGAATCAATTAATTATTTAAAATAAATTAAGTATTGTAAATTTTAATACAAAATAGATTTCACTCTATGAACCGTCTCAGCCCATTTAATGTTTTTTTTAGAAAAAACGCTTATGAATTTGTCCTCCCCCCGGCCCCAGCCATGTTTAGCCCTGTTGTCATTCTTATTTAGAAATACTGTTATGTTGAAAAAATATCAATAATTTTTTTTAAAAAATAAACAAATAATTTTATATAATCATTTTATATGCAAAAGTAATTTTTTTTTATTTTGAGTTTATTTGATTCTATTAAAGACATAAACAATGAACTTATTTGTAATGTATTTGAGAATTGGATATTTATTAAGAATAAAAAAAAAGGAAAATGAAATAAAGGAGAAGTGGTGAACAACATATAAAAAGTAAAATAAAAAAATATGTCTACTATTCAAGTGTAAAGAAAATAGAAAATCACACAATTATTAGTGGTTGTACATTTACTATTATAAAATTTTCATATGTAATTGAAAATACAACATTAAGATATAGTTGACTATTTTCTCAACACATTACTACATATTAGAAGAACCTACAAGCGGGCATGTCTTCGTCTACATGCCTTTTGTATGATGAAGGGTAATTTTGGTACTTTATATGTTTTATTCTTCAAAAAAAAAGAATATTTTGCCTATTTAAACTTGTACTTTTATGTTGTTAGACGAAAAACTCGTCAATTATTAACATATTCACTCATATGTCCCTAGAAGATTTATGCACTTAGGTGGGCTTTGAGTCAATTTGCTTTATAAGGTCGGCTGAGAGGCGTCATTTCATACAAAAACTAAGCATAACTATTTTAGAGACATTTGTCCTATTCAATTGAATTATTAATAGTTCTTTTATTAACAAAAATATTTAATGACATAATTTAAATCATAATTTTCATCATTGTCTTTTATAAAATGATAAATATAACTTTATAAACAGTGTAATTTATCTCCATGAAAATATGAAATTATAAATGAAAGTACAAATAAGGAAAAAAAATTTAAACATTCATTTTCTGCTTTGAATGATTCAATTATTTAGAACAATGAAAAAAAAAACTAAAAGCTCACTTATTATGAAATATATGGAGTACTTAGTATTCCGTTTTAATTTAGTTATATGTCTTTAATATAGATTTTGTCATATATTTTAAAACAATATAATAAATATTATTTAAAATTTACGTAAAAGACAATAATAATAGTTAATAATTTAAAATATTCAAAAACCATATAAACATTTGATTGACTTTGCATTTCATTGTTCCACAAAAATGAGATCCAGAGAGTAACATATATATTATTTGAAAATAAAATAAAAATACTACAAATTATAAATATTAACAATTTAACATATTTTTTAAAATACCTAATTTTTCAAATCCCATCAATATTACGTAAATTAAAAAATAAACAATAACACATGTTGGACCTATGCTGATACAAGCATTGATGTCTAGTATAAATATAACATGATATAATAAGTGATATAAAAATATGAAGTTGACTAATTATGTACAAATTTAGCATATCTAAAATATTTTAACATACTCAAAGGTCGAGAAAATGATCAAAATGGTATCTAATGGATGAGGGTTGTTTTACATTGATCCTTAATATATTTCACATGATTCATATGGTCCTTAATGCATTATTATAGATACTGAATTCGATCCTTTTCCCTAAAAGTAACAAATCCATCAGTTAACTTTAACGGCAGGCCCACTGAAAAATAAAATACCAAAAGCTCGTTGTCCTTCAACAGGCATAACTGAAAATTTTGGCCTAATTCCTCTCCCTTTTCTGCAATTATAATATTCTTGGCCATCGACACACTGCCACTCGTTCAGCAATTCTCTGTTCCCATTGTTTAGTAGCCCTAATTCAAAATTAGGATTTCTAAAAAAATTTATATTTATTAGTATTAAGTTAGAAAATTAGTTTTTCTTACATTGTTATTGTATCATAAGATTCAATTATGTATTTAGAATTGTTAATGTCTCTAGTGAGAGCCAATTTTATGTATGCTCGTCACAATTTTTTTAAACATGTCATGTGTCCTGTGTTTGAGACAACATTTTTTAGGTTTAAAATTTGCCATATGGGGTTGATGAAGCATCAACCAAGAAAATTTCATGTTGAAGGAATTGTAAAAACAAATTCACAATTTACATAAAACAAGATGAACTTGATCCTTCAATGTTTATCAAAAGTAGAACTCAATTATCTGAATCATACTTTTGAGAAGTAATATTTTTAAAAGTGAAAGATTGATCCTTTTGATGGCTAAGATAACAAAAAAATGCACAAGCTCTCTGGAAAAAAAAGTTTCCGAATGAAAGAAGTAAAAAAATGAAGGAGAAAGGGATCTTTTGATATTTTCATTTTTTGTAGGCCGCAACGTTAAATTTAACTGACCAAATTGAGTACCTTTTATAATACATTAAACACCATATGAATCATGTGGAATGTATTAAGAATTAATGTAAAGCGAGAAAATTAAATGAAAAGTGTCAAATAAGTCTTGATTTTGTTTTTGTGCCAGACTGACCAAGAGCTGGTCAAATCCTCTTTAAAATTAAATTCAATAAATCTAGGACAAAATTAATAATTCTAAAACTTTGTAAACTTTTATAAAATACAAAAAAGTACTTCCTTTTTTAACTTCTATAATTCAATCCAGATCATTTCAAAAAAATAAAAAATTATTTTCATCTTCTCTCTTCTCCCAGCATTCTTTCTCTCTTTTGTTCTTCTTATTTTTCCCGAGAAATCAAAAACTCTGACTAGACTATCTCCATTATCTTGCTCTCCGACTATCTCCATTATTTTCCTCCTCGTCTCCAGTCGTGACTCTCTCCTCTTCCTAAACTGAAATCGTGATCGACTTAAAATTAGTAAGTTTTTTTTTAAAAGATTTTACAATTTTTGAATTATTTTTCTTGGATAAATGAACAATAAAATGTTCGGTAGATGTAAAAATCGAATAATGAGTTAATGGTGCCTATCATTTATTATTTTTGATAGACAATCAACCAACTAAAAAAAACCCTAATTTTGAGGAAATGTATATGCATTGTTAACATTCAATGAAAAGTCAAATCTTGTTACTTTTGTTATTCTTTTTGTCGCTATTTTGCTGATATGATTTAAAAATATATTGTTTTTCAGTTGTCCAACATATATTATATTTGTTGAAAGAAGTATCGTATGTTACCACATTTTAGTAATATGTTGGTGCATATTCCAATACAGTCATCATATGTTGTAACATCTCACTTATGTGTTAAGGCAACAAAATGGTCATCTGTGGAAACATAAGATTCATCTGTGGCAACATAGGATTCATCTGTGGTAACATAAAATTCATTTGTGGCAACAATAGGTACATTTGTGTCAACATATGATTCATCTGTGGCAACATAAGATTTGTATGTGGCAATAGAAATTTCATGTGTGGCAACAGTAGGTACATATGTGACAACATAATGTTAATTTGTGGCAACAGACTATCCATATGTGGCAACATAATGTTATTATTATTTTACAATGAATTGCAAACTCTCAATCTTTTGTTATTTACCCTCTAGATGAAATGATATAAGAAGTTTCATCCATGAAAACAACTCAATCTTTTATTGGTGTTGCTTCCTCTTCTAACAACAAATGTTCTTGTTATCTATGTGAAGAATGTGAGAAGAAACTTGATTATTTTATTAATAGAGTTAAAGAATCACTGATGTTTTTAAGGAAATATCTCATAATATTGATGTGCAAAGATCCAAGAATATTTCACAACCTCTGAAGTGTAGGAGGTTGAAAAAATCCATTTCCCAAATACTTTCTATAATAAGTGAGAAGAACAAGAAGGAGAAGAAGACAAAGGAGGAGAAGGAGAAAGAGTCGAAGGAGAAGGAGAAGCAGAAACAGAAGGAGAAGGATAAGAAGAAGGAGAAGTTAGAAAGAGAAAGAGGAGAAGGAGAAGAAGAAGAAGGAGGAGAAGGAGAAGCAAAAAAGAAAAAGAAAGAGAAGAAAATTGAAGTTGTCAGTTGTGATGTGAAGCGAAAATATCCATTTGAAGGTATTAACATTGACGGCGAGGGTTCAACTGAACTAATGTCATCCTTCTCGCAATGGATAAACAAGGTTTTTCTTACATGCATCATGCGAAAAAGTAAGGTCGTTCAATCATTATTAGAATTTCTTTTTACTGTCTACTAAATAATAATTTATAATGATTACACAATTCTAAAAGAGACAAGGACGAGCACTACTTAGCCATTGCTCGACACTTGATTTTGACCAACTTAATTTTGTAGTTGCATATGCAAAGAATAAGGATTGGTTCTACGTAATGTCTAAACCCAATAAGTGTTGGAATGATGAGTAAGTCCATGCCCACTTTTATATTTTGATTAATATATGAATATATACAAATAAATTGATACAGAGATACACTTGTATGCATCTGTACAGTATGTGGATGTCATTTTTCATTATTTGCATAAGAAGTGGAAGCAATAGAGTCATTCTAAAATATCGATATACCACTACTAGTTATTTTTCCAAACATACATTGACAATACTAGTGTTGAACCTGAATATGAGAATAAAATTGTTGACACTATAAAAGGGTTTGGTATAGCTTGTGGACTTTCTTGGTACTAGAAAGATGATGTTTATGTGCTTGTTAATAATAATGGGGAATTCCATTGGGTCTTAACAGTCGTTGCATTCAAGGAACGATGTATAAAAGTCTATGATTTGATGTCCTCATCTAGGTATAACAGAAAATTATCCTCCGAAATTCAAAAGTTGTCTACAATATTGACAAAGTACCTTGAGTTAAGCGATTTTTATTAGCAAACGGAGTGAACTAACTGTCCAGTTCTTGAGTTTTACCACGGAAAGAACAAATCACACTCATTTGAAGTCAGACATGTTTTTGGTATTGCCCAACAATAAAGCAGTATTTTGTAAGTATCACATTATTTCTTTGTCTTACGACTAACGAAATGTGATGTTATTATATTTTCTAATTGAGGATATACCATGCAGAGATTCTGGTTTTTTTGTTGCTTCATACGCTGAGTTTTTGAGTGATGGACTAGAAGTACCATTTTGTGGACTTACTGTTGAAACCATTTGCATGAGATATGCTTCACTCCTATGGAATTATGGTATTTTAAAGGCTTGAAATGTCTATGTTAGTCACAATGAAGACCCACAGAGGCATAGGCCTAAAAAAGTAAATATCGATGAAAATGTTATGGTTACCACCATTAATTAGATAATTGGTTATGTATAATTACCTTTTTGTCGATAAGTTGTATAAGACAATTGGTGAAGTATTAATTTTCTGATAATATTAATATAAATGATTTTTATGATTATTTTTATTTTGTTAATAGAAATGTCAATTATGATAGAAAAGAAGAAATGTGGTGTTCGTGACAACATATATAACTTCTGTTGTAAAAGAACACTACATAATTATCTGCATGTGTACCAACAGAAAGGATACATGTGGCAACATATTGCATAGAAAGGAGATATGTGGTAAGATGTCATATAAAGGAGATATGTGGCAACATTATACTATATAACAAATGTCACAAAAAGGTGCTATGTGCCCCAATGGAACGTATATATGTGGAAACATATGTCACACTTTGAATTGTCAAAATTCTAAAAAAAAATAAACAACTTTATTACAATCGTCACCTCATTTTCCCTCTATCCTCTATCCTCTATTCTATAAAGTCGTTTCATATTCAATATTTTATTTATTTTTACGAATATCAATTTTCTTTTCTCCTTTTTCCTTTTTTCTCCTCCTCTCATTCCATTATTCCTTCCTTCACATATCATTGTTCTTGTGATATCTTATAAAACATCAGTGATAATCTGTTGCAATCCTATTCTACAGCAAAGCATCGTTGTCCTCATCATTTCTTGTTTATTGATTTCTTCTCAGGTAATATTTAATTATGGTTTGAAATGCTTAATTTTTTGCCCTAATTTTAGTGGTTTTTTCACTTTTTGGTTGGGTAGTTATTCTTTTTTGAAATATTTTCTGATTTTAAATAACTTCATTTGTAGTTCGTTGGATAGGGTTTAGGGAGGGTTTTGTAATTTGTTTGTTGGTTCATATGTGGCTTTGAATTGTATTTTTTGTTTGTGTTATTATGTATTGTGTTGTGTATTTCAAAAAGCTTAACTTTATTTGTAGGCATGTGTGGCATTCAAATATTTTATTTTTGTGGTTGCAAATACAAATATACTTGCTCCTTTCGAAAGAAAATTTGATATAACTGACACAACAAAGATCCAGAAGAAGGCTAGGACTAAAGTTCCTTGGAATAAAAATGAAAATACAACTCCTTTAGAAGAACTTGCATCTAAAGCAGTTTCTTCTTCTCAAGTAAAAGCAGAATTTTCTCAAAAAGAATATGAAGAAACCGAAAAAGAAAAAATTAAGTTGTTGATGATGGAGAAAGAGAAAAATAATTGTTTAGGAAGATAAAGGAGAAAATAGAGAAGTAGTTGAGGAAGAAGAGGGAAAACAAACAGAAGTTAAGGAAGATTAAGGAAAAAATATAGTAGTTCAGGAAGTAGGAGGAAAAAAAAGAGAAGTAGTTGTACATGAAGAAGAAAAAGAAAGAAATGAAGTTGAGGATGATGATGGGATTAAAATTATCAATGCAGACACTTTCCATGTGCATCTGCAGCCTAATGCTAATGGTGATAGCATTATGAGGTAAAGCATGGCAAAACCTTTCAACAACTTCAGGGTCATCCTCAAGAGAAATCATTTGGAAGATCTTTTTAGGAATATTTTTTTTGGTCATTTAGTTGATTTATTCGAGGATAATAACGCACGTTTTCAAATTACAATGGTTTATGAACTTCTAAAAATAAGGTTCATTTTTCAAATCCCAAAAAAGAGGATGAGATTTTGATTAAATATTGTGGCATGTCAGTCTTCTTTGGAAGAAGAGAGTTTTCCATAGTTTCATGGTTAAAATATCATCCTCCTCTTGAGACCGTCCCTGAATACATTGTCAAAAAGGAACCACAGAGAAGAAAGAAAGGAGTAAAAGAAAAAGCAAGACAACAGTCACTCTCAACTAAGGAGCGGGACTTGATGTCCCTTGTTGGCACAATCTTCAAAACTTTTGACTTGTTATATTTGTTGGAACATGAGGATACACCAAGGAAGCACAAGGAGTGATTGTGCTTACTTTGGTTTACAAATAATATACTTTTAGTGAAAGATCTCAACAACAACATACTACTTAAATGGGTGAATTTCTATCAGGATATTGAGGCTTTCAAGAACTATCCTTGAGGTCATGAGAGCTTTGAATTAACACTCAAATACTTGTTGAAACCTTTAAGAGCAAAGACTAGTAACTTGTTTGGCTTTCTATGGGCTTTCATGGTAAAGCTAATTGTTCTTAATTTTTTTATATTATATTCAATACTACAACATTTCATCTGTGACATGTTTTCCTTTTTTATAGGCTTGGGCCTTTGAAGTCATTCATCATTTGACCCATCAAATAATTGTAGAAAAACATATCTCATCTCCAAGGATATTGAGATGGTTGAGATAAAAAACAAAATGTACCAAAGTGGGTCTTTTTAACCCTCTTCTTGATGAAGAAATTTATTAGTATATTACACTCTTATGTTGCTACATATGACCATACATGTCAAACTATCACACGTCTGTAGCAACATATGAAATTTATGTGGCAATATATCACCCATCTATAGCGACATATAACACATTTGTGATAATATATCACCCATCTGTAGCAACATGTGACATATCTGTAGCAACATCTGACCTTAATATTCTTACAGATGACTCATTTTAATAATTTTAGGTTGTGCATCCATGGTGTCCCAACAGAAAATGAATTGCAAATGTCATATCTAATTACTCTACGATTGGTTGAAACCTTATTTGATCTCTTGTGGATAGAATTAAAATGGACTTGGCTGGAGAAACAACCATCAAAACAGACAGAGTTGTTAATGAATTAGTTGTTTTTTATGGTATTGATGTTGGTTCTAGTCTGGTATTGGTGTTGGTGCTACTGTTGGTGTTGGTCCTAGTGTTGGACAAAACCAAGGTGCTACCTCTTGTAGAAGATGTTGTGGCTTTCTCTATGAGAAGTGCAAGATACAAGATGAATATTCTATCATGTATCTTCAAACATTAAATCAAGTTGTCAATGAATTTAAAAATAATAGGGGGGTTAAGGGTATTCTATCAAAGAAAGTTTGCATCCATATACTCAACAGGCCAAGAGGAGGAAAAAAATCCTTTGTCAATGTAATACAAAATTCAAGATGAAGATCTTTGGAGTATTGCCAATTGTCAAATGCGAGGAAGTGTTGGAGTACCTAAAGTTGAATGTGTATAAACGTGTCTATAGTTGATAATTTCATGGTGTTCGACCTGACGAGATGGAAGGATTTGTATGTACAATACATCTTGCATACTATTAGAAGAAAAGATTTATGGAAAATGACAAACATGAAAATTTGGTAGGAAGACTGAGTAATTTTTCTCAACTAGTACCTTCAATTTATTATGATCGTTTGTTTTATATTTTGAATGATGCTGAGTTTATGACACACATACAACATGTCTTAAAGTAGCTGCCCAAGTTGTTGAAGCAAAGTGGAATAATAAGTCATTTTCCAGATAAGTTTTTCAATGAACCATGTGAATTATTTAAAGTCAAGTGGATCCCATGGTAAAACATGAATCCAGCTCCGCGTGCCAGTCATATTCACTTACATTCATTGAGCTTTTGCTACCCTATTGTGTGACAATACAGTTAGTCAAATGTAATGGGTTTGGGCTACTGGGATAGTAAATAGGATATTAGAGACTCCTTTGTAATTAGAGAGAATGTTTATTTTATCACTTTTTTTATTTTATCTTATATTGAGAGCAAATACATAGTATGTGATCTTATATTGAGAGCAAGATATGTGAAATAAGTAGCAACATATGCCTTAAATCGTTAAACATTTCTACATAAGAGTGATATGTTGAAACATTTGAGGCATCTATAGAAACAAATGTCTCATATGTAGGAACGTATACCTCAAATGGTCAAACACTAGGGAGCTACATAAGGTTCGTCTGTAGCAACATATGTGACATATGTAGCAACATAAGGATCATATGTAGAAACATATGCCTCAAATTTTCAAATATTTCTACATAAGAGTGGTATGTTGTAACATTTGAGGCATCTTTAGCAACATATGTCTCATATGTAGCAACATATGCCTCAAATGGTCAAACATTGGGGAGATACATAAGGGTCATCTAAAGCGACATATGTAGCAACATATGGATCATATGTAGCAACATATGCCTCAAATTGTTAAACATTTCTACATAAGAGTGATATGTTGCAACATTTGAGGTATTTATAGCAACATATGTCTCATATATAGCAACATATGTATCAAATAGTCAAACATTACTACATAAGGGTCATCTGTAGCGACATATGTGAAATATGTAGCAACACATGAATTATATGTAGCGACATATTTGACATATGTAGCAACATATGTGGCATATTTAGCAACATCTGTCTCAAATAGTCAAACATTTCTACATAAGAGTGACATGTTTCAACATTCTGTAGCAACATATGTCTCATATATAGCAATATATGCCTCAAATGGTCAAACATTGCTACATAATGGTAAACAACTATGATAAGAAAAAGTTTATATCGGATCAGAAATGTAAAACTATGTTTATTTATTTGCACAACTAATGATTATTTGAATGGTTATAAACAACTACATAAGAATTTTCCATCCTCCACAATATTCTTCTTGGTAATGCTTAATAATACTAAAAAAACAACAACAAACAACACCAAGATTAGCTTCCTGATGTAAAAATGAAATAATGGGTCGATTTGGCCAGTTTTAGTTTTAGTTTTACATATTGGCCTTTCCTATGATAGATTGGGCTACTTTTATAAAGTACTTACGTTTTATAAGTTGTTGCCATATATGTCAAGTCTATTGCAATTTTGCCAACAGAACATGCATATGTTGGCACATATGAAACATCAAAGACGGGCTAATCAACGAATTGAGAGATTTAGTAATAGAAAATTGTTAACTTTGACAAATTACATTACTTTATATCATAATTAAGCAATAAAAATATGGTATAATACTTAGAACAACGATTTACAAAGGTGTTATATAACTATCATATAGATTTACTTGGTCATTGTATGATGAACTAGTGGGATGATAATCTTTCTAAGTACAATTGATAGAATTGAATGAAGGTTGTTGTATTTGTTAGGATCGGAAATAAGCAGGTGTAAATGCGGAAGTAGCAAAGCAAACCTCGAAAGACCACGAGTAAGAAGACAACGAGAAATTTACCATAAGACACAAAGATTTAACGTGGTTCGGTCAATCGACCTATGTCCACAAAGGAGATGAGAGTACAAAATACAGAGGGGAACAACCTCAACCACTTCACTCGGAATACATGGGAGATTCACACAAGTGATACGTATCAAGCTTGTGACCTACAAATTCTCCCTCTAACCGAAACTCTCAAAGCCTTTAAGACTACATTGTGAATGCTGATTAAGTTAGAAGGAACATTCCTCTGTTTATAGAGTCCTAAACCTTTTCCTACCAAAAAAAGGATTAGTCAATCGAAAACCTTTTCCTGAAAGGAAAACCTATTTATGGTAAGAAATCAGGGCAAATAAAACCCAACAGTATTGGACCATAATTTGTTACTTAGAAATGTTGTAGGACTATATATTATTGTTACATATCGAATTAGGTAACAATTTAATTGAATTAGCCTCCAAAAGACCCATTTTATCATAAACATATATTGTCACCACATGTCAGGTATGTTGCAATTTTGTCAACGTAACCTGCATATGTTGGCACATATGAAACATCACGGAGGGGCAAATTGACGAACTGAGCAATTTAGGAATGGAAAAATGTCAACATGGACAAAATTTTATTACTTTAGACCATAATTAAAAAATTAAAATATGGTATAACACTTGTAACAACGATTTACAAAGGTGTTATATAACTATTATATTAATTTACTTGGTCATTATAAGATGAACTGGTGGGATGATAGTCTTTCTAAATACAATTGATAGAATTGAATGAAGATAGTTGTATTGGACCATAATTTGTTACTTAGAAATGTTATAGGATATATATTGATGTTACATATCGAATTAGGTGATAATTTAATGAAATTAGCCCCCAAAAGACCATCTAATCATAAACATATGTTGTCACATATGTCAGGTATGTTGCAATTTTGTCAATATAACCTGCATATATTGGCACATATAAAACATCAAGGAGGGGCAAATCGACAAATTGAGCGATTTAGGAATGGGAAAATGTCAACTTGGATAAAATTTTATTACTTTAGACCATAATTAAGGAATTAAAATATGGTATAACACTTGGAACAATGATTTACAAGGGTGTTATCTAACTATCATGTGGATTTACTTGGTCATTGTAAGATGAACTAGTGGATGATAGTATTTCTAAGTATAATTGATAGAATCGAATGAAGGTAGTTGTATTGGACCATAAATTGTTACTTGGACATATTGTAGGACTATATATTAGTGTTGTATATTGAATTAGGTGAAAATTTAGTTGAATTAACCTTCAAAAGACCCATTTTATGATAAACATATGTTGCCACATATTTCAAGTCTGTTGCAATTTTGTCAACAAACCTGCATATGTTGGCACATGTAAAACATCAAGGAGGGGCTAATCGACGAATTGATAGAAATTTAGGAATGGAAAATGTCAACTTGGACCAAATTTTATTCATTTAGGAAGTAATCCAGAAACTTAACTACTTCATCTAATTCTAAATCACAGCGACATAAGTCACAACGAGATCGGTCTTAAGAGAATTGATGAGAAAACAACAAATTGTTCTGTCTCCAATCTTATGACGTTCCTATGGCAACATTCCATGTAAATTACATCGGAAATACTCTCGACATCTTTTGAGTCATGGTATACTCATGTCGGCAATGAACTTGTGTCTTCTCTCATAGATTCACCATCTCTGAATATTGAAATTATGGAATGCACATATCTTGCACAAAGGTCGCCACTGTCTACTGCTGATTTCTTAAGAATTCCCAATCCATTTGAATCGCTACGCTTGAAAAAATCATACTAAAAAAGAAATAACACATTTAAAATGCAAAATACATTGATAAAAATGTGAATACATATGAAAAACATTAAAATTACCACGCCTTTCCTACATAAGGCTTCTAAATTCCCCGATTCGCTACACTTTTCCATGAAAGAAATGCATCTTCGATAAAATGAAGATGGTCATATAAACACTGGAATGCTGCACAAATTTACCTTCTGATATACAAAAGGTTCATTAGTGACTTCATTTAGGAGACTGGAACTAAGAAATCAAATCAAATGTTCAGGAAATCAAATTAAAGAGCAAAAATGGATTAATACATACATACCTCAGTTTAACCCTCATTAAATGTTTGAGGGAGTAGGAAGCAACCCTTTCAACGATAACAATTACGAGGAGGCTCTTATGAAGAATGTGAAAGTTGCAACTTCTGATGACGAAGAGACACTTCTAAAGAATGTGATAAGTTGTATGTACTTGATTTTTTTGAAAAAGGGGAAAAATTTAAAGACTTATAATTATGAAGGCGGTTGATGGGATTAATGAAAGAGGTTGTGTAATTAATGAAGAAGGGTTGTTGAAATGTTTTCACAGAGGACATTTCAAGAATGGTCAAAATGTGAACATTGTTAAAAACATATTTTATAAAGAACAAATTCAAAAATAAGTACGAAACACAAAAATGCAACATTTTTCACCATATGTTTTAAAGTTATGTTCATACGTTGCCACATATTTAATTAATATACACAATGGTATGAGACAGAAATTTAACTAGATAATCTAGTTCTAAATCACAACGAATGTCGTCTTTATCGTCGCTTCCCCTGGGCGAACCATTCGTACTGGCGATTTGATGGGGTTGATGAACAATGACACAAATAGGTATTTCTCCCAACACATTAGGTTGTAGCACCCACATTTGACATAAGATGTATCGCAAATGGTGTCAACATCTTCTCACAATTACTGGCACGATTTTTTCATGATGTCAATGACCATCAAGCCTTCTCTCATAGATTCACCGCCTTTAAAGATTGAAATTACTGGAAGCAAATAGGATGCACCAATGTGGCCATCATCTGCTGCTTGTTTAACCATTCCCAATGCAGATGATTCATTATAGTTGAAAAAATCAAACTTCAAAAGAAATAACATTTTTAAAATATAAAATACATTAATGAAAACGTGAATACATACGAAAAATATTTAAATTGCCACACTTTTTCAATATAAGACTTCTAAGTTCTCTGATGCTATGCATATTTTCAAGAAAGAGATGGCTTGTTGTTTTTTTATCGTACATCTAGGTTCAGGAGAAAAGCTGAGCAATGTTAACTTCTGATATACAGAACGTTCATTAGTGACTTCATTGAGAAACCTGGAACTGAGAAATGAAATAAAATGATTAGAAAATGAAATTAAAGAGCGAAAATTAATTAATACATACATACCTTAATTTAACCCTTATTAAAACTTGTAGGGAGTAGGAAGCAATCCTTTCAATGATATCAATTAGTAGTTCCCTCGGAAGGTATTCAATAAAAAATTTTCTAGTTAAAACCATTTTTGAAAAAATTAAATGAAGACGAAGAGAAGACAACTTTTGACTTATCGCTCCCTTCTGTTGTGTTCTTATGAAATGCTAATAAATTTGAAAAGTTGCAAGAGAAGAGATGATTTTTCAAAAAAAGGTAAAAAATTAAAGAGTCATAATTAATTTTATTTATTAAACATGTTCCAATGACAGTAATAATTGACTGATTGTTGACAACACTTGTAAGTAATCATTTTTAAAAAAAAATATATTGGACAGATGCGTAATTATCTCTTAAAAATATACTTGACATATGTTGCAACATATGAAATACTCTGTTGTAATATCTAACACCTAATTGACATATGTTGGTACAGATACGTTATGTTATAATATCTAATACATAATTGACATTTGTTGCGACATATGCAATATTCTGTTATTAAATGTAACAGATAATTGACGTATGTTGACAGAGATTTATTTGTTCAAAATTAATCACACTTTTTTTCATAAATATCCAATTCAGAAATCATTGCAAAACACAGAAAGACAACATTTTTCATCATGAATATATTACACTTACATAAATCACAATGAATATCATCTTCATTGTAGTGTCTTCTCCAAGGAAAATCATTCACGTGACCGATTCTCTCAATTTGACAATTAGTGCAACAAATTGGTCTTCCTCCCAACAAATAAGGTCCTGGCACCCACATTCCACCTAAAATATTTCGAAATGATTTCGAGATGTTGTGAATTTTAGTGGGTCAGTTTTTTTCATGTTGGCAATGAACATTAATTCTTCACTCATGGATTCACCGCCATTAAAGATTGACATTACGGCAAGCACATAATCTTCACCACTGTGGTCACCGTCTTCTTCTTGATTAATCATTTTCAATGCAGTTGGATCGCTATGGTTGAAAAAATCATACTATAGAAGAAATAACACATTTAAAATGAAAAATAAAAAAAAGGGAATACAGTAAAAAAATATTTCAATTTACCACATCTTTTCTATATAAGGCTTTTCAATTCCCTAATGCTTTGTAACACTTCGAAAAGACGTGTTCTAGATCTTAACATAAGTTTCATAAGGTTCAGACACTATTTTAAGGTCTATTTTAATGAATAAAGTCATTTAGGAAGTCTAGAAACCAAAACGTCCATGAACGTCCATGACATTCGGAAACTAGTTCAAAGAGGTGCTAGCGTGCCTTAGCCTATTTGAATATCTTTTAGGAGTTAGAAGATGATGAAAACTGGTGGAAGGGTGTCTAACATGTATTAGAGTTAATTCATAGTCGAAACGTCCGGACACGATGTAAGACCCCGAAAGTGACTTAGGTGAAATAGAGCCTAACATGGTTTTCATGAAGGTCCAAGGCCCTAAACAGGTCTATTTATGATATTGAGCAAGTTTCTAAGAGCTTAGGTGTATTAGAAGTCAAACGTCAAGGGACGACTAAGACGTTCGACAATTAAGTCACTTATGTGCCTCATATGTGGTTCTATGTGTTTATGTGTGATTCATGAGGTTTTAAGGTCCTTAAATGAGATATTATAGCATTTATTTATAGTGTGTAGAGTTTCGTGAAGTTTGGAGGTCAAACATCCATGACGTTTGCAAGATGTCTTGAAACGACCTTGTGTGTCTAAGCATGTTTCGTCGAATTTTACATGTTCGTTTTGGATAAAATTCATGTTAGAGGTTCTAAACTATTCTACGATCGTGTTTGGGTTTGAAACGTCTGGGCAATACATCCCCAAGAACCATCCAAGGGTCCTTGAGAAAGGACCCATGTTGGTAGCCAAAACTGCCTAAGGCAGTCGACCTACTGATGGCAATCGACGGCCAATGGCTTGGTCGACGCCCCGAAGGTGGTGGGCCTCATTTTATACTTAGCCTGGGGAGCTAAGCTACCGATTCCAAATCTCTGAACCCATCTATGAAGGACAGCACGACCCGTGTATGGACCTATGCCCCGTCAATGGACACCCGTCAATGGTGGTCTATGTTCCTACGCAGGTCACTGTTAAGTGAGGGGTGAAATAGAAATTTCACCCCACTTCCAAATAAGAGTATTGGAGGTTATTAGGGGTATTATAGGTATTTTAAACATTTATATAATTGTTTAATATTTATAAGATTTCATTCTTACAAATCAAAACCCCAAAATCCTTTAGAAATTCCTGAAGACTCCATTGAAGTCCAAGTAAAAAAAGAGCTTGGTGTGACGAATTGAGTGAAGATTCATAATCAAAGTTAAGAATTATCTTCATCAAGGTATGTATTTTGATCCTTCAAACTCTCTTCATCAAGGATCCCAATTCTCAAGATGCTTTCCAAAGTTTTCAAAGTTTAATTGTCCAATTTCATGATTCTACCATGGGTTCTTGCATCAATTTTTTTAAAACGTTTATTATGAATTATATTGTCATTGTATTGATGATTTTAACCTAAATTACCAATGAAACCATGAATTGGATGAATCCTAGCTTTTTGACTAAGTTATGGGTTACTTGATATTGACCTAATGTTAGTGATTTATGGTGTAAATTTCTATGGGCTATCTAATGATGTAATAATTGTATTCTATTGATATATAGATTTTATTATATTTATTAATTTACATTGAATTGACCTAGTTCATTGATTATTATAGTTTTTATGTTGAATTGATGTTCATGGCCATTGGTAAGAACCTTATGTAATTAAATTGGATGATTTAGCATCGAATTGAGGTGTTGAGGATGGAGTGGTGGTACGCTGCCATACTTCTTTTATTTTTATGTTATTTATAATTCAATTATGTTATGATTAGTATGGTCCACTTATGGTGGCGGTGTTATGTGTTTTACTTGCAATTGATGTGGCCTTGTCGGCGTTACTTCATGCAAAATGATGATCATGGCCTTATCGGCACTACTTGAAGTAATGTGGCTATTAGTGTAGTTTATTATTTGAGCCATGTCTATCTACATGTGAAGTCATATATGTGTTCTTCTATTCATGTTATGTAGGTGACCATGTTAGACTACGAATGTGGCTTTGTGTGTGTAGTCATAGAGTTGATGTATGTCATTCCTACTTGACTATATGAGTCTATATTGGTCATATTGATGTTGATATAATAGTATGTAGGATGACTTACTTGATGTATATATGAATGTGAATATGTGAGGTCTTGATTTAGGAGGTTAAAGTCTCTTAGTCTTGAATGTATGCATGACATGTGACCTTAAATGAAGTTAAGATGGTCTTTTATGTGAAACCTTGAACGTAGTGGTAAGGTTGTGAATGTTGAAGTCGTAAGCCGTAATGGTATCCTTCAAAGTAGAGGAATGATAGACTTAAGGTTAATTTTCTGGAACATCATGATATTAATCCTTAGGAAAGTCATCATGAGCTTCTTCTCGCCATTGTGAGGTAGCCCTAGTGGACCTTTCTTTGGTAGGGTAAATGTGACTGGGTTATGAACTTGTTATGGAACCCTTTTATATGAACCTGATGTGTAAATTACTCTATGAGAAAGAAGGCTAGCCCCGAGTGAGTATGGTAAGGAAAGTATTTCTAGTTAAAGAGTGAGACTAAATTACAAAGCATGCCCTTAATATTCCTTAACCATATGCCTACATGGGATGTGTCTAAATTCTACCATTGGCAAGTAAAACACCCTCATCGGAGTAGGTTAGAACTTCGGATTCCATATCTTGCTATCATGGTCTATGTCAATTATTGTCTATTCTCATCATGTGTGATACTTACTATCATTAGAGAAGCTCTATGAAGTTTAGGTGGTGGTATGGGACGCTATCTAGACATTGCACAATACGCTTTGAAGGTTTTAGTTGAAGTTCCTAGGTCTTGTCAAAGACCATTACTTGAATGTCCTTTTTGTGTTGAATGTCTCTGAAATGAACTTATGAATTATGTTATGAAATATGTAAATGAATGAGTACCTAATCTAAAGTGACTTAAGGATTCCTTAGCTAAAGTGTGAAGAGGGAATAAGGGATGATATCTTCTTGTCTTATCTTCGGAAGTCTCCTTAGGTATTCTTAAGGATTATTTAGGTAATCTTGAAGAGGTCAATCATGGACATTATCTTATTGATTTACTTAAGTAGGTTTTTTGATAGCCTTTGGAAGGAGAATTTCATATAATCTATGTGTTGATGTTTTGATGTTCTTATAAGTGTGTATGTGATTCAATATAAGTCTCCTTGAGGGTCATTTAGGTATAATTAGGGAGGTTGTATGGGCGTTCTCTCTTTGTGTTGCTTAAGTGACTCTTAGGATAGCTTTTAGTGAGGAGACTACATCCTAGGAGGTGTTAAAAATGGAAAAGAAAGCACTTCACTGTAAAGTGACTCTAAAATTATAATGTTTGGTTTAAATGTTTTCTTATGTGTTTCTTAGTTGTTAAATGTTGTTCTTATGATTCTTATATGACTTACATCTTCCAATAAATGTCCGTTTTCATGATTTTTATGCATTATGCCATACTTAATACATGTGGTTGTACTAATCCATGCTTTTAAATATCTCTATAGATCTTGGTAGGTGAGGAATTTTTGGGAAGTGAAGACTTGGACCGTAGCATCGTTTAAGAGAAGTTGAATTATGTCCTCATTTGACTCGAAGTCATATATGTCTTTTAGGTTTCTTATTAAAGTATTGTGATAGACTAAGTATTTCTATATTCGTATTTTGTATGGGTCGTGTCCCAAGTATTCTTGTGTCTTAAGATGATGAGATTGAGAATTCGTATTTTCTATGACTTTATATGAAAGAGATTTTTAAATACTATGTTATGTTTTGTGAAAAGTTTTAATTCCGCACTACTTTTCAAAATGTTTATGCGATGAATGATATGTCACGGCTTGTACAAGACATCCGAAAGGTCATGTACACCGGTTTCAATCCGAGATTGCCCCTAACTTCTAGGGTGTGGTTTTGGGATGTGACACACGACTCCTCAAGGACCAACCAAGGGCCCTTTAGAAGGACCCTTGCAATTTGGGGTCAAAGGACAGCCCAAGGCAGTGTGCATACACGAGTGACATCGACGGGGTGTGTGCGAATCGAAAGGGCGCTGATAGAGACCATCGATGGTCACTTAGAAAAAATCTTGGAAGGGTCATTTTGAAAACTCTCTGAACTTATCAAAGGATGTGCAGCACGGAAGGGGGACTGGTTGTTGATTGACCCACGATCCATAGATCCTAGTGTCGTCTGTGATGACTTGTTTTCACTGCACTTT